>CAUYTI010017001.1:0-19543 GCA_963575145.1 Galago senegalensis
GTCCCAGCTACTTGGGAGGCGGAGGCAAGAGACTCGCTTGAGCCCAGGAGTTGGAGGTTGCTGTGAGCTGTAATGCCACGGCACTCTACCCAGGGGGACAGCTTGAGGCTCTGTCTCAAAAAAAAAAAAAAAAAAGAAAGGCTCCTCCGAGATAATGTCCTTCTACTTAACAGCCATAATCCTTGGTTTATCCTCTTCTTTCCCCAACCCTTTTATTGCTATCCGTAATAAGAAGCTAAATGGACTAGAATCTTTAAATGCACCTTTACTCATCATCGATCAAACTGGACAAAAAATAGCCCCATCGGTTGTTAGATTCTTCCTGCCAGTGTTTTCCACAGTGAAGCTTTCCCAAGGGTGCGGCGAGGGTGGACAGAGCCTGTCCGGGTTGGATCCCCAGGAGGAGGCTAATCCGTGCCGAAGGGCTATTTGTACCACCGTGGCCTGCAGGCCCTTTGAGTGGTACAATCCTCTTACTACCCAATTCCAAGGAAGGCTAGAATTCCTACTAAGGAGATAAACTGCAAGAAACCCCCAGTTTCTTCTTCTAAAAGTGAAACACAGGAATGGTGACAATTCAAACCACACAGAGGCATTCTGCCGGTCGGGGGAGGTTTGTGGCTGGTGCAGGGCTAGTTGCTCTATGAACACCGGTAAGAGCAGGGGTCATTTGCAGTGGAAGCACGTGCTATGGAAGTAGGCCAGGTGGAGGGGAGACAAGCAATTACTTCTTCCCATGTTTTTGGCTACAAAGATGCAGTAGTCAGAGTAAAAGTTAACAGCCTCTAACATTCACGATGGTGCCTCTGTGTCTATGCAATGTAAACTACTAGAGAGAACCTGTGTGTATATAAGAACTCAAGAATGTTACCCCATTTCCACTTTTGGTACACCAAAAGTCACCATACAAGGGGGAGATGGAAAATTGTACCTGAATGTACCTTTATTTACAAAATAGTCATTACACAAAGAAATTTTTTTTCTGAGACAGTCTCAAGTTGTTACCCTGGGTAGAGTGCCATGATGTCATAACTCACAGCAACATCCAACTCAGGCTCAAGAGATTTCTCTTGCCTCAGTTTTTCTATTTTTTAGTACTGGGTCTTGCTTTTTGCTCAGGCTGTCTCGAACTCTCGAGCTCAAGTAATCCACCTGCCTTGGCCTCCCAGAGCACTAGGATTATAGATGTGAGCCACTGAGCCCAGCCTCATTACAAAATTTTACAAAATATTCTCTACATGTTGGCCACCTTTTTGTAAAATTTTGTAAATAAAGGTACAATGAGCTAAAATTTCCCATTTTTCCGTATGTATAGCAACCTTAGGGACACCCTATAGATTCTCTAGAAAGTCAAGCCACTTAATCATCCTCAAAGTTAGGATGAGATTCAACCCAAAAGTACAGAGTCAAGGTGATTTATTTCCATAATAAAAAGTGCTTTGAAAAAGGTCTTTGTTTTTCAAAAACACAGATACAACCAGCAATAGTATCTATCTGTGGCAGCTGTGAAAACATTCAGTTGCCAATGAAGGTATTTTCTCCTTTCATCACAGCTGTTCAGTGTGGGGCAAAGTTTATTTTCCTCTTCCTCTGAGCTTCCAAATCACAAATTCTGGGCTCTCAAGTGCAAAAGATTGTCCCTGAATTTTCTTGGATGGGCTGCCACCATGTGGTAACCAGTAAAAGTGCACACAGATTCCAGTTTAATTGCAAGATCCTACTCCTAGGCTGTCTTAACAAGTTAAGCACGACATAAAGTAAACCCACCTGCCACAGAAATATTCCAACTCTGTTGAGACACCTGCCTTCCCTGGCAGGCCTACAACTTGCTCCTCGTTTCCCATCTCATATAACACAAGGAATGTGTATTTTTAGAACTCATTCTGTAGTAATTTATTGCACTTAATGCGCTCACTTTAATGTCACTTTGCTTGAAATCTGTGAGCAGCGCCGTCAGTTTTTAAAATGGGAAACTTCATTAACTCTTTCAGACACAAGTGAGAGAATAATAAAACACACCTGGATGCCCACTGCCTAATTTAAGAAAAATGGCGTGAAGGTTCCTGAGTCTCCTTCCCACCCATCCACACCCACATCCTTGCCCACATAAATGCTTTTCTGGTTTGGGTCACAGTTCTCATGTATTTCTTTATAATTTTACTTCACATGTACATAACTATAAAATGTATACGTATGTGGATTGCTTTCAGACATATGAATAGGGTTATATGAAATACATCCTTCAGCAATTTGGGTTTTTTTTTTCACTGAATGCTGTTCTTATAACTTTTCTTTGTTGTCTATAATTGTAGTTTTTTAATTTTCACTGTGGGTATGTCATTCTGTTTTTATGAATATGCACCAATATTTATTTTACATACAATGATCTGACGTATTCATTCACCCTTATGGGCATTTAGGTCACTGATCATAATACTTTCTGCACTATAAACCTGCTGCTCTGACCATTCTTAAACTCAGCTTGTAGATATTTGCAAGAATTTGTCCGTGTCTATATATCCACAATGAAATTCCTGGGTCAAAGAGTATCTCCAACTATACTTACCAAAGTGCTTATTTCATTTTTTTTTTCTTTTGAGATAAAGTCTTACTTTGTCGTCCTCGGTAGAGTGCTTGGCATCACAGCTCATAGCAACCTCAAACTCTCTGGTGTAAGCAATTTTCTTGCCTCAGCCTCCCAAGTAGCTGGGACTACAGGCGCCCACCACAATGCCCAGCTATTTTTAAAGATGAGGTCTAGCTCTGGCTCAGGATGGTCTCAAACTCCTGGGCTCAGGCAATCCACCTGCCTTGACCTCCCAGAGTGCTGGGATTACAGGAGGGATCTGCCACGCATGGCCCAACATCATTTGTTAATATTCAAACTTTCCCCAATCATCTGCAATACCTGCTGTCAAGTTTCCATAAAGTCTACACACACGTATATAGAAAATTCTAGGCTTCTTCTGTTCCAATAGTCTACTTGTCTAACATACTATTCTGATTACTCTAAATGTATAGTAATTCTTCTTATGTGGTTGTTCGGTGTTATCTCCCATCTAGTTTTTCACAAAATTATCTTTTATGCTTCCATATAAATTTCATTTTATTTTGCTTTTTCTTAAAGACAGAGCCTAACTCTCTCGCTTGGACAGGATAAGTGGCCTAATCACAATCACTGTAACCTCAAACTTCTAAGCTTAAGCAATCCTCCTGCCTAAGAGAATCGCCTAAGCCCAGGAGTTGGAGGTTGCTATGAGTTGTGTTGCCACAGCACTCTACCAAGGGCAATAAAGTGAGACTCTGTCTCTACCAAAAAAAATTACATAATTACTTTCAAGAGGTCATATATAATTTGTTATTTTTATTTCAAGGTACTTTATATTTTCTTTGCTACTATAAATTGTATCTTTTTTAAATTTCAATTTTGACTGGGTGCCCATAGCTCAGTGATTAGGGCACCCACCACATGCACTGGGGTTGGCTAGTTTCAAGCCCAGCCCGGGCCTGCTAAATAAACAAACAAACAAAAAAAAAAAATAGCTGGGCATTGTGGCAGGTGCCTATAGTACCAGGTACTAGGAAGGATGAGGCAAGAGAATCACTTAAGCCTAACAGTCTGAGGTTGCTGTGAGCTATGATGCCATGGTACTCTACAGAGGGCAACAAAGTGAGACTCTGTCTCAATTAAAAAAAAAATTTCAATTCCACAATTTTCTATTGCTAGTGTTTAAAATGTAATTGATTTTTAAATATTGATCTTATATCCAAGAATCCAGACAAACTCTCATTAATTCTTATATTTTAAAAAATAGATTCCTTTAGGCTTATTCTGTAGATAATCATATCACCTAGAATAATGACAATTTGCTGTCTTCCTTTCTAATTATAGTAGAAGCTCTGTAAGTTGACCACCGAAGGGACTGTAACAAACTGGTCAACATCTGGAAGTGGTCAACATAAGGATCTAGGCCTAAAATATTGATACAAATATGTGGTACATGTCCAGTCTATGAAAATGGTGGTCAACTCTGGAGGTTCTACTTGTATTATAAATTTTGTTCCTTTTCTTTTTTTTTATATTATAGCATCAACCAGGAATTCCAGTACAGTACTAACTAGGAGATAATAACAAGCATTCTTTTTTAATTTTAAATGTTTGTAATATTTTTACTGTTGAATGAGATATTTGCTGTATATTTTTATACACAATATATTAGACTAAGAAATTCCTTTAGACTGGGCATGGTAGCCCACATCTGTAATCCTAGCACTCTGGAAGGCCAAGGCAGGTGGATTGCCTGAGCTCATGGGTTCGAGACCAGCCTGAGAAAGAGTGAGACCCCCGTCTCTAAAAATAGCCAGGCAGTGGCAGGCACCTGTAGTCCTAGCTACTCGGGAGGCTGATACAAGAGAATCACCTGGCCCAAGAGTTTGAGGTTGCTGTGAGTTATGATGCTATAGCACTCTACCATGGGCAACAAAGTGAGACTCTGCCTCAAAAAAGAAAGAAAGAAAGAAAGAAAGAATTCCCTTAAATTCCATTTAAGAAATTAAAAAAAAAAAATAGATTTTATCTTTTTTTTTTTTTTTTTGAGACAGAGTCTCAAGCTGTCCTCCTGGGTAGAGTGCCGTGGTGTCATGGCTCACAGCAACCTTCAGCTCTTGGGCTCAAGCAATCCTCTTGCCTCAGGTTTTCTATTTTAGCAGAGATGGGGGCCTTACTTTTGCTCAGGCTTGTCTCAAACTTGTGAGTTTAAGGAATCCACCCACCTCGGCCTCCCAGCATGCTGGGATTACAGGCGTGCGCCACTGCGCCCATCTGATACTAGCTTTTATGGAGTGAATGTTCTGCACCTACTATGGTAGAAACACAGTTTTTAAGCTGATAATGTGGTAAATTTCAGTAATACATTTCCTGATATTAAGTCACCCTGGCAATCCTAACGTAAACTCAGCGTGGTGCTGTATTTGGTTGTCTAAATTTTGCTTGTGATTATTTCATCTACATTCATAGGTGAAATTGACCTTGATTTTCCTGTAGCATCTTGTCCGTTTTGATGTTCATAAATGCAGTCAGGACATGCTCTTGCTTTGTCCACCTGCTGCAGGAAAGATGAGATTAGAGCCATCCGTTCTTTGATGGAATTCATTTGTAAAGCGCCTGTTGCCTTTTCAGTTGGCTTGTTTGGTGAGTAGACGGAGTCAATATTTCTAACAGATACAGACCTATTCAGTTTTCTTTCTCTAAGTTTTTAAATTAAGTCTTTAGCTTATACACTTCCAGCCTTTCTTCTCGTCTAACACGGGCACTCACAGTTCTATGTTTCCAACATGAAATTTACCTTGCTTTGAAGCTGAGGCGTTTTCCACTGACAGCTCATTGTCAGGGACCCTTTTCTCTGAAACAGGTATTGTAGTGCAGCTTCCAAAGACCCATGGGCCTCTACAACCAAGATCTTCTTTCCATCTAAGTTGACACCTACCAACCAAATGAAAAATCAGTATTAAAATCAAAACTTCAGATTCTTCCTCCCATCCTAATTCAGTCCAAGGGAAAATGCCCTTTTAAACCTTGGCCTTCTCAGGAACAGCCTACCGTGACTGGAAGTGAGGAGAGGAATGCTGTAATTCAGCAAAATTCTCTATTCTAACCCTTTTTGGTTCCAATTCTTACCAGTGACTTTCTTTCTTTTTTCTTTCTCTTTTTTTAGTTTAACCACTGACTTTCTTTCTACAATGCATTACTATAATTCGCTCACTGTAATTTACTCTTCTTTCTCAGAGAACTTTCTGGTGAAGTGGCTCAGAATCTTCATCCCGATAATGCAGATGATGGAAAATGCTGTGTCTATGGATCACCTCAGAGCCTGGGCCTTAATAGTTAATGAAAAACTTACCTCCTTCCTTAATCTTCTACTAAAACTTGGCTATCCATTTTTGGAAGTTTTGTTTGATTATTGTATAATTGGGATGGGAGAGGGGCTTTTGCCTCTTTTCTATTCAAATTGGAGAAGAGAAAAATTTAGTCATCATAGGTCCCCACAGTCTCAAACTCCTAGGCTGAAGCCATCTCCTGCCTCAGCTTCCCGAAGTACTAGGATTGCAGGCATGAGCCATCACACTCTAGCAGAAAAGGGCATTTCTGAAGAAGCACCCTACCTGATTTTTCAAGGAGTTCAATTACAGCTCTGGCAACAGGTGAAACAAAACATTCATGAGCATCCCCGCGAACCAGCTTCCCCAGGTTTCTATCTGTTACTCTGGAGCAGAAAATAAGGGAACAGGTGAATCAAAACATAGTCAAAGCTCACGCGCACCAGTCCCACGTGACCTCCAAGGCAACGTTTCACAGACAGAATACGCTAACTATGAATTACAGAGAGGGCAAGGAACAAAGCCGTTAAGCCTCTCAGGAAACTTCACTCTGGTCCCCAGCTTGGGTTTTCTAACTCTGCGCATATGCCAGGATATAGCACAGGCCTGTGCAGGGCTTCCCTTCCCAACTCCAGAGACCTCATTTCAGGGGACTGCAATGGAGCGGCGCCCTTGGAATAGAGTAACACCATCGTCCTATCGGCCACTAGACACCAGAACCAGCACTTCAAATCTGGAGTGACCCAGTGGGACCTGGGGCTCACAGGTATGAACCCCATGACTTCACTATTTATCTCCCTAAATCAGGAAGGAAATAAATGGGCAACCACACACTTCTGATGGCTTTTGTGTTTTCCTTGTTCAAATCTAGGACAAAACATTCCATAATGATTTAGCCTAAAATGATGGTTTTCAATTCAGATTAGTGACATAATGGAGATATTTAGAAAAGTTTTCATAATTATCCCCTTTTATGAAAGACTTGAAACTACACCCTGATACCTTCACATTCTCCATCCAGCTTTTTCATTGATTAGGGCCTTTTCATCCCTTAGAGCAGGTGTCCTCAAACTACGGCCCAAGGGCCACATGCAGCCCACCTAGGACATTATCCGGCCTGCAGGGTATTTTTGCCACCACTACCTGTCCTGCTTAGCAGCCAACTCATCCCAGGGCCCACAGTCTGGCCCTCCAACTGTCTGAGGGACAGTGAACTGGCCCCTGTTTAAAAAGTTTGAGTACTCCTGCCTTAGAGTTATTCTAACACAGCCCTGGAAATTTACTTTTCTTTTCTTTTTTTGAGACAGAATTACCCTTGGTAGAGTGCCATGGTGTCGCAGCTCACAGCAACCTCAAACTCTTGGGCTTAAGTAATTCTCTTGTCTCAGCCTCCCAAGTAGCTGGGACTATAGGCACCCACCACAATGCTTGGCTACTTTGTTGTTGTTGTCATTGTTATTTAGCTGACCTGGGCTGTGTTTGAACCATCAGGCTCCATGCATGTAGCCGTCGCCATAACCACTATGCAACAGGCACTGAGCCAGCCCTGGAGATTTTCATGACAAAAATCCAAAGTGTGGGTCCACCCTGAGCCACAATAAAAACCAAGAATGGAAGATGACACACGGAGGGGGCAGCCTCTCAATTAAGCCCAGATCAAGAGTCTATCTTTATAATTTGCTTATAACCTAAGCATACTGTGTTCTTTTCGGGAGGCATGGTATAAAATAATTCCTAATTCCTGTGTAGGAAAATGAGGGTTTTAGACCTCAGGAAACAGGCTGACCCCTTGTGGGTGGGTAGTATTCTCTGTCCTATGAAACGTGAATCAGATTTCCTCAACAGTCCTGATTTTTCCCTCAAACTTCCAGTAAAACCTGTGTCATTGATAAAAGCACTTGTCTTGATTTCTTCAGCTGGCCTGGGAGTAGGGTGAAAAATGGCACCGCTGGTGAAAAGAGTTCTAAGGGTTTTGTCTCTAGTCTGATATTTTTTTTTCCCTGCCTCCCCTGCCCCCCTGTCTCTAGTCTGATAGAATGGCCAAGGAAAAAATATTATTACAGGAGGAGAGCTGGCCAAGTAGATTAAACCAGAACTTATTAAATGAATATGATGGTGGAAGGTTATTTCCAAAATGGCACCCACCCATGATAAAAGGGTTAGTATATTTCCCAAAATTCATGTATTCAGAATTTAAAAAGCCCTCAAACTCCTGAAATATTTTCAATGATTTTTTCATCTCCTAATTACTAACGTAGTTGAAACAAATAAAAGGAATTTATGAGGGAAACAAAATCACAGTAGCAAAAGTGATGTAGCCATAGGTCAATTTTTTTTCAAAACTTTTTTTACCCATCAACATCTTTTTCAGGTTTCAAGGCATTGAGGACTTTGTTGCTAAATGAGTTTTCTGAGATCTGAAGAGCAAGGCCATGCACTCTGATGTCTTCATTAATCTTCAAGATTTCATCTATAATCTAAAGAAAAAGCAAGACAAAAACCCAGAAATTAGTTTACAAAGGAAACTATATAAAAACGGAATTCATCTGTTCCAGTTTTTGGTTTTGTTTTTGCTCTTCACTGAAGCCCTGGTGTAAAGCACCATGAAACAGGTTTAATTTCTCTTTGCATCATGTTTTAAAAAGCTCAAAAAAAAAAAAGAAAATGAAAATGAAAGAAGATAGCTGGGCATTGTGGCGGGCGCCTGTAGTCCCAGCTACTTGGGAGGCTGAGGGAAGAGAATCGCTTGAGCCTCAAGAGTTTGAGGTTGCTGTGAGCTATGATGTCACAGCACTCTACCAAGGGTGATGTAGTGAGACTCTGTCTAAAGAAAAGAAAATGAAAAAAGAAAAGGTTGGCTGAATTTTTCCAGTGACTTCTCTGTCTGTCTTATTGCTCCGCTCTGTGTCAAAACCAAACCAAAGCAAACCAAACCACCCAAACCAAACCAAAGCTCAACAGCTATTGACATTTAGAAAGACTAAAGACAATCCTAGATCAATGATCCTAGATCATTTTAAGCCAAACACCCCACTGGTTTCTGAGGAGGCCAGAGGCGAAGTGCTGCAACCTGGCCCAGGTCGGCCTGTGAGCTTCAAACACAAAGTGTTGGACAAAGTGTAGGAATCCTGACACACAAGGGTCTCTGGACCCCAGTGGCCCATAGGGAGCCTCACCAAAGGCATCTGATAGAAAAGCTCTAAGCACACATAACTCCTTTTTTTAGAGGACATTAATTCACTATGAAAAAGACCAAAGTACACTTGAGAAGCTAATGCCAATCAATGGCTAGGTATGTCTCTAAATAAGCCCTGCTCTGTCCTCTCTGTTTTTCTCTATTTTATGCCAAGAGATAAACTTCTGATTCATTTCACCTAACACAAGCATTTGCTCATAAGAAAGAAAATACAAACTTGTCCACGGGGATCTCACTCCAAGGAAGTTTTATTTACCACTTTTGTTCCACTGCCTAGCAAAAAACCACTGTAGTACTGCTAGCTGGTAGGGAGAAAAAAAAGCTATCTGATGTATAAAATCAGAAAGAAAATTTTGTTTCATTTACTCAAAAATCTTTCATTCGTGCAACAAATGTCTTTTGAACACTGACTTTGTACCAGTTCTAAGTAAAGGAAACACAGCTGTAAATAAAACTGTTCTCCTGGAGCTTAGTATTCTAGGGGAGCAATGAAGTCCCTCTTCCAAAAAAAAAAAAATAGTAATAACATCATCTCTGAAGGTGAAAAACTGATATGAAAAAAAACCCAGGTATGTGAGGTAAAGGGCCAGTCAAATGATGGGGGTGAGGGTAGTCGGAGGCTGTGAAATCTCAGAGCCCAAAATGAAGAGAGGGAACCCTTGTTACCTGGACCTAAGATTTGGTAGAAGGAAAAAAAATCAAAAACAAAAATCGTAAAAAGTAAACTAGGATGATTTTTTCAACATTATAACATCATACTAATTCACTTTATCAGAATTTCACCCAATAAAAGTAGGAAATAGGGGCTGTGCCTGTGGCTCAAGGAATAGGGTGCCAGCCCCATATACCACTGGGGGTGGCAGGTTCAAACCCAGCCCCGGCCAAAAACTTCAAAAAAAAAAAAAAGAAAAGAAAAGAAAATAGGAAATAAACAATTCCTTGTCAGAAAATAAGCCAAGGCAAAGAAAAGCTTCTAAAAATATACATTGGAGAAAAGATTGTTTTTTCAATAAAGAGTACTGGGAAAACTAGATAGTCACACACAGAAAAATGAAACTAGACCCTTATCTCTCACCCTTTACAAAAATCAACTAAAAATGAATTAGAGACTTAAAGGTAAGAGTTGGAAATTATAGCCGGGCTATTGTGGAATCCTAGCACTCTGGGAGGTCAAGGCTGATGGACTACTTGAGCTCAGGAGTTTGAGACCAGCCTGAGCAAGAGTGAGACACCATCTCTACTAAAAATAGAAAACTAGCTGGGCACCTGTAGTCCCAGCTACTTGGGAAACTGAGGCAAAGAAGATTACTTAAGCCCAGGAGTTTGAGGTTGCTGTGAACTATGACACCATGGCACTCTACCAAGGGTGACAAAGTGGGACTCGGTCTCAAAAAAAGTAAAAAAATAAAAAAATATTAAAACTAAAGAAAAAAAGAACCTGGAAATTATAAAATTTCTACCAAAGGAAAACCCAGGAGAAACACGTCATGACCTTGTCTAGGTAAGAATTTTTTATATAAGTTCTCAAAAGCACAGGCAACAAAAGCACAATAGACAAATGGGATTATGCTAAACGGAAAAACTTCTGCACAGCGATGGAAACAATCAACAGAGCTACAGAATGGGAAGAAGTATTTGTAAACTATGCACCCAGCAACAGGGTAGTATCCAGAATATATAAGCACTTAATAGCACAAATGAAATAAAATAATACAAATAACTCCCCCCCCAATCTGACTAAAACACAGACATTTCTTAAAAGAAGACACATAAGTGGCTAGCAGATATGTGACAAAATGTCCAACGCCAATCGCCAAGGAAATGCTATCAAAACCACCATGAAATATCCCTCACCCTGCTTAGAATGTCTCTGATCAAAAAGACAAAAAAAAATGTTGGCAAGGATTTGGAGAAAGTATACTATTTCTACACCATTGATGGGAATGTACATTAATGCAGCCATCATAGAAAACCATACAGATTCCTCTATAGATATTTCTCAAAAAAACCCCCAAAAACCTACAACAATAACTACCACATGACCCAGCAATTCCCATTACTTAGGTATTTTCCCAAAAGTATTGAAACCAGTTTGCCGAAAAAAATATCTGGCTGGGCCCGTTGGCTCACACCTGCAATCCTATACTCTGGGAGGGAGAGGCAGGTGGATTACTTGAACTCAGGAGTTTGAGACCAGCCTGAGCAAGAGTGAGACCCCATTAGGCCAGGCACAGTTGGCTCACACATGTAATCTGAGCACTCTGGGAGGTGAAGGAGGGTGGATTGCCTGAGCTCACAGGTGGGAGACCAGCCTAAGGCAGAGCGAGACCTCATCTCTAAAAATAGCCAGGTATTGTGGCAGGCACCTGTAGTCCCAGCTACTTGGGAGGCTGAGGCAAGAGAATTGCTTAAGCCCAAGAGTTGGAGGTTACTGTGAGCTATAATCCCACAGCATTCTACCAAAGGTGACAAAGTGAGACTCTGTCTCCAAGGGGAAAAAAAAAGGAGTGAGACCCCATCTCTACTAACAAAATAGAAAAACTAGCTGGACATTGTGGCAGGAGCCTATAGTACCAGCTACTTAGGAGGCTGAGGCAAGAGAATCGCTTACACCCAAGAGTTTGAGGTTGCTGTGAGCTGTGATGCCACAATATGCTACCCCGGGTGACAGAGTGAGAATCTTATCACCAAAAAAAAAAAAAAAGGAAAATACCTGGACTCCATGTTTATTACAGCACTATTCACAATAACCAAGGGATGGATGAATGAATAAAGAAAATGTGGTTATATTTACACAATGGAACACTATTCAGCTATAAAAAGTAATGAAGTCCTGTTTTTACAGCAACATGAATGAAACTGGAGGATATTATGGTAAGTGAAATAAGAGGCACAGAAATACAAATGCCATCCGATCTCACTTACACGTGCAATCCAGGAAAACTGAACTCATAGAAAAAGAATAAAATGGTGGGGGGGACGGGTGTGAGATGGGAGAGGTCAGCCCACAGGTACAAAGTTATAGTTAGGTAGGAAGAATAAGTTCTGGGCTCTATCACATAGTAAGGTAACTGTAAGCTAATAATAATACACTGTATACCTCAAGATAGCTAGAAAAGGCCAGGCATAGTGGTTCATATCATTAATCCTAGCTCTCTGAGGCAGGTGGATTGCTTGAGCTCAGGAGTTCCAGACCAGCCTGAGCAGGTGCAAAACCCCATCTCTACCAAAGATAGAAAAACTAGCCAGGCCTTGTGTTGGGCGTCTGTAGTCCCAACTACTGGGGAGGCCTAGGCAAGAGGATCACCAAGAGTTTGAGGTTGCTATGAGATATGATGCCACCATATTCTAGCCTGGGCAACAGAATGAGACTAAATCTAAAAAAAAAAAAAAAAAAAAAGATAACTAGAAAAGAAGATCTAGAAAGTTATCACTACAAAGAAATAACAGTTTGACATAACTACCTTAGTCTGATCATTATACAACACACACATGTATTGAAACATCACACTATACCCCACAAACATGTAGAATTATTATGTGTCAATTATAAACAACAGCAAAAAAAAAAAAAAAAGTCAAGGGCTATCAATATCAGTGGCAAACCAACCCATAGAAATTCCAGTTCTGCTGCAATGAATGCTCTTCCACAAATGGACAGCAAATCTCTTTGCAAGCTGTTAACGCTTGTATCACAGATGTCTTAATATCTGTTACATAAGATACTGTTGCCATTTTTAATATATAACAAAGGCAAGTGGGGAAGATGCTATTGCCCGATCTCCATTTCCCTTCTTTCTTAGTAATAAACTCTTGATTTTTAGCTGTGCTAATAGATGGTCTACACTAAAGACTGCACTTCCCAGCCTCACATGCAGGGTGGCCCGACTATGAGGCTAGACCAATGGAAGGGAAGAAGACTGACTTTCAGGAAATGTCCTTAAGGGGAAGAGAGTGGGAACCTGACTTTGTCCTTCCATTTTCTTGCTGGTGACAATACTGAACTTCAGCTGATCCTAGAAAAGAGAGAAAGTTAAGAAATCCCCCACCCTCTGTGTATCACAAAGTATATTCTTCCTCATGTGACAAAGACTCACCCATGCCCGGCAAAGGGGGACACAGTCAGACACAGACCCTAGACAGTCCTATTCATTGTCTCACAGAAATGCTTATCTCACTCTTCAGTCAGACCAAAAGCCTTGTTAACCACACTTTGGGTATACTTCTCTCCTTCCTCTAGGTCCTTGAACTTTGACCCCCCCAGCTGGAGCCAGCAGACAGCCCCTCCTGAGGCCAGCCCCAGGGTAAAACACTCTCTGATCCACCGTTCCCTCAGGCCACCTTCCAAACCACTGCCCCAATCACCAGAGTCCCTTTGCTTATCTTCCTATAATCCTTTCAAGTAATTCTCTTACTAAGTCTGGATTGCTTTTTCTTTTTTTAAATTTCAGATTAATGTGTGGGTACAAACAATTAGGCTACAATGCTTGCATTTGTTAAGTACAGTCCCTGTTGCAGTTATGTCCCGCCCCCACATAAGGTGCGCCATATACCCTGACGCTGTGCCCATTAGGTGGGAGCCACTCATCCTCCTCCCCAACTTGAATTGATTCGAGTTTTTCCTCTTATGTGGGCGTGTAGTAAATCATCTACTGGCTTCATATTAGTATTGAGTACCTTGGAGGCTTGCTTTTCCATGCTTGTGATAATTTATTAAGAAGAATGTGTTTCAACTCCATCCAGGTTACTACAAAAGATATAGGGTCTCCATCTTTTTAATGGCTGAATAGGATTCCATGGCATAAAAAATACGGACTGCTTCATGAATCTGTGTTCATCCTGTGCAGGGCCATGCTAATCTTCTCTGTGTTGTTCCAATTTTAGAATGTGTGCTGCTGAAGCAAGCACTGAACTTATTTTTTACATGACAGTGGCTAGACTGTTAGTGTCACAGGTAGAGGTGAAACACCACAGTACAACAAAAGTAGCAGAGTAGAGGGCCTGACACCTGGGAAGGTTGTTATTCTCTGCTGGCAGAAACCACCAGATCACTCGAACAACAGCGCTAAAGGAATACTATGGGTGTGTTTTTTCAGCTTCCCCTACAAGCCACAGAAGGAAACACAGAATGTTAGCCTGGAAAGGACCCTGCAGATCATTTGGTCTTGCTCTTTTATTCTATAGACAAGGAAACTGTGACCCAGACAAGCCAAAGGAATGGCCCAAGGTCAAGCAACCTGCCAGGACAGGCCTCCAGATACCCACAGCCTGCCAATTTCCATTAAATGTTGCTGCCACTGCAGCTGAAGAAATCCAACTAAAATCACCAAGGGGAGCTCAAGTCTTCCAGAGAAACATGCCGTCAAGGACAAAGCGATCAACAAGGAGCATTTAAACCAGAGAAAAAAGTGAACTCTTCCCTCTCACAACTCAGCTGTAAGAAAAGCCTGGTTCTGTTCCAGCCACGTTAAAAGGTGCTAATACGTCTAAGGAGGAAAGGGAAGTACGGAATGAATTACCTCGGCTTCACTGCTGTCCGGGGGAAGGCAAATGTGAGTGATGTTCAGACCAGCCTGAAAAGGGAACACAAGGTCATCTGTCACTCTAACAGAATATATTGCTAAAAATTATCATCAATATTTTTTAAAAAAACAACAGTCCTCACCTCCTCAGCCAAATTCTGGTTGATTTCCTGCATCAAGTTATCATCACCTGCCTTAGGAGATGGGAGGAAAGAGAAGGTAACAACATAAAAGTATCTTGAAAAGGCACAAAACACAATAGAGACCGATTTTGTGATTATAAATCATCTAATTACAAAGAGGATGAGGAAAATGCAGAGGAAGAATTATACTGCTTACAAAAAAGGACCAATGGGAAGTATTTGTGAACGTACTAACTTCTCAGACTTTCAAGTTATACCACTTTTTAAAAAAATAAAAATCCCTGGGCCAGGAGCGGTGGCTCACTCCTATAATCCTAGCACTCTGGGAGGCTATGGCAGGTGGATTGCCTGAGATCACAGGTTCGAGACCAGCCTGAGCCAGGAGGAGACACCCGTCTCTAAAAATAGCTGGGTATTGTGGCGGGCACCTGTAGTCCCAAATACTTGGAAGGCTGAGGCAAGAGAATCACTTGAGCCCAAGAGTTTGAGGTTGCTGTGAGCTATGATGGCACTCTACCAAGGGTGACAAAGTCAGACTCTGTCTCAAAATAAATAAATAAATAAAAATCCCTCATATTGTAAGATACTCATGGTAACGTAGCGAGCACCCCTCTCTAAACGAGGACACAGACAGGAGTTTCAATGGTTTGTCCCCAGGTAGAAAGCCAAAGAGTCCCAGGAGCCCCATGCTCCCAATCTAATTTTTTTTCTATTGTTCTAATTTTTCTTTGCAAGGGGACATAGCTCTCAAAGAAAGTAAGAAACTGAAGCAGAGCACTACAGTCTTCAAAACAGTGCTGATAGGACTAGAGGCTGTTATTTTGACACATGAAGCGTACGCCAAATACCTAACCGTTGGGCTGTGTTAGCTCACAGGCTTGGCTCACCTCATTTTCCCTCGGCACCTGCCACCACACAGTGTGCCAATCAGGATGGCAAACAGTGCGAACTGCAGCTCAGAACCAGAGGGCTGCAGCCAAAAGATATCTGAGGCTTGCAAAGCCCTTCAGATATGGTGATGACTTTTGGCCCTTGGCTGTGGAATCTTATAGCAGGCTTTAAGATATCAGGTAAAGGCAAGGCGCTGTGGCTCATGCCTGCAATCTTAGCACTCTGGGAGGCTGAGGCAGGTGAATTGCCTGAGCTCACAGGTTCGAGACCAGCCTGAGCAAGAGCGAGACTTGGTCTCTAAAAATACCTGTGTGCTTCACATGATGGAAGGGGCAGGGCAAAAAAAAAATTTAAATAGCCAGGCATTGTGGAGAGCACCTGAAGTCCCAGCTACTTGGGAGGCTGAGGCAAGAGAATAGCTTGAGCCCAAGAGTTTGAAGTTGCTGTGAGGTATGACACCATAGGACTCTATAGAGGGCAACAAAATAAGACTCTGTTCCAGAAAAAAAAAAAGATATCAGGTAAAAAGATCACAAATACCCAGGTTTTATTTTGTTTATTTATTTATTTTTATTCATTTATTCTTTTTTTGAGACAGAGTCTCAAGCTGTCGCCCTGGGTAGAGTGCCTTGGCATCACAGCTCACAGCAACCTCAAACTCTTGGGGTTAAGCAGTTCTCTTGCCTCAGCCTCCCAAGTAGCTGGGACTACAGGTGCCTGCCACAACATCCGGCTATTTTTTTGTTGCAGCTGTCATTGTTTAGGTGGCCTGGGCCGGGTTAAAACCCGCCAGCCTCAGTGGATGTGGCTGGCACCATAACCACTGTGCTATAGTCGCCGAGCCATAAATACCCAGGTTTTACCTAGCATCTTCCATCCAATAGAAACATAGGGGAATTTTTTCCCCCATATCACCTTTCAATAACATTTGGTAAGCAGTTAGTGAGCACACACAGACCACAACTTATCCTGTGTAATGTTGTGTGGGTGCCTAACTCCTGACCTCTGAAAGCCTCAGAGAGGAAGACTCAGAAGAGACAGGTTACAAACAGGGAAGGACCTGCCGAGACCCCGAGGAAGCAAAATTTGAAAGGGAAACCCACAGCATTTCCAACCCAGCCAGCCCTTCTCTGACAAGAGATGCAGAAGGTCTTTTGCATGCATTTTTTTAGATTGAAAGGGCATCCCCAAATCGTAGGACTGAGCGCTGTGCTCAGCTTACCTGAATAATAGCAAGCACTGGCTTAAAGGCGGGGTTTTTTTCTTGCAATAACCTCAGAGTTTCTCTTGAATTCTGTATGACTTCTCTGTGTTGTGAAAAGAAAAACAACACAGTCATTTCTCGGTTAATGAGTTAGAAAGGACTGACACAACACGTTTGCACAGAATGTTTGTTATTACAAGTGAAAAGAATGAGAAAACAGAAGGATGTTCTAAGTATACAGAGAAAAGAAAAATAGCTCAGGGCAGTCTGGGTGGGGAACTGGGGCCCAGAGACCTGACAGGGGACTTCAACCATCCCTCCCCCTCACACCCACGCCTGGGGACAACTGGAAAAGTCATTTGTTCCAGACTAGCAGCCTCACTCTCAACCTTCCCCTTAAAAGTAGTTTAAAGTGGATTAGCAGCAGTTACAAGGGGACTTTTTCCTTTAAAGACTCACTTACAACTGCTGCTCCTCAACTTGAAATTTATGCTACTCAGTTGCAATCCTCAAGTTTATATTACTCTCCACTTATATTAATATATATATTAATTCTGCCTCTGCTACTTCCTTGTAGATTGACAATCCAGTGTGCAGGATAACAATGAAATCAAGACAGTAACACAGTATAAAACCCATTTCTAAAAATATGCTGAGGGAGACAAACTGTTAGATGTCAACAGTTAATTGAGGTGGATTTTTCCCTTGTGTTTTCCAAGTTTACTATAATAAAAAGTTTGGATCTCGGCGTGATGGCTCATGCCCCTAACTCTAGCTCTCTGGGAGGCTGAGGCAGGTGGATTGCTTGAGCTCAGGAGTTCAAGACAAGCCTAAGCAAGAGTTGAGACCCCTTCTCTACTAAAACAGAAAAACTACTGGTGTCCTGGTGGACATCTGTTATCCTAGCTACTTGGAGGCTGAGGCAAGAGGATGGCATGAACCCAGGAGTTTGAGGTTGCTGTGAGCTCTGATGACGCCACAGCACTCTACCCAGGGTGACAGAGTGAGACTCTGTCTCAAAAAAAAAAAAAAAGGTTTGGGTTTCTATTTTCAATAATTTTCTTCCTCCACCATACTCTACCTGCTTAGAAAAGAAAATTTGGGTCCATTGGGAAAACAAACAAAGGTGGGGAAGGGTAGTGAGGATGGGGTAGGGAGGGGCTTGCTGCTGGACAGGAAGTTATCAGGATAAGGTTCAGGGCCAGAGTGTAAGGAAGGAACAGAAAGAAGGAAGGGAAGGAAATAGAGGTTGCACAAACACAGAGGACACATCAAATCTGACAGCTCTACAAAGACCTCCCAGTCCTGGGAAAAAAGCTCCTCACTGCTCAGGGCAGTGCAGTCTGCATTTGGACTTCCTAATGGTCCAGCAGAGGTCACCTTCACCTTGGCCTCCCTGGAGGTGCCAGCCCAGGCTGGAGCAAGCCTAGGTCAATATGGTGGGGGCCAGGCGTTCCTTCCGGAGCCTTCCAGGATGAGTGATTTCAGAGGCCACCTTCACCATGAACACTCCTAGGAAATGGTTTCCCCCTCTCCCCACAGCCTACTGGTTCAACCAAGGCAGCCCCAGCTTCAGTGTTAAGACCTTTGAAAAATTTGGTTTTTGGTCTCCTGTGGAGTCTTGCAAAAAAATTCAAGGTGAATGGGTGGCGCCTGTGGCTCAAAGGAGTAGGGCGCCAGCCCCATATGCTGGAGGTGGCAGGTTCAAACCCAGCCCCAGCCAAAAACTGTGAGGAAAAAAAAAAAAAAAGCAAGGTGGTAAAGCTCCAGCCAGATACCATCAGCAGTAAATTGCCAGGGACTAAAAGGCTCTGGCAGCTTCTCCCAGTTTTCAGAGGGAACAGACAATGAGACTAGAGGACACAGCTCACCAGGAGGAGGTCAAGGAGGGAGGGTGCTCAGAAAAAGTTTAAAAACTTCAAAACCAGGATCAGCCTTTCTTCTGCTAACTAAGCTACAAGTAGACTGGGAGGGCAGGCAAGTATCTGTGACCTGTGACCACTTCTGTCCTATTTTTTTGGAATCACTTGGGATAGTCCCAGCACAGTGGCTCACTCTGGGAGGCCGAGGTGAGTGGAGTTCGAGATCAGTCTGAGCAAAAGCAAGACCCTGTCTCTAAAAATATCAGGGGGCGGGAGGAGGGAGATGGGAGGGGGGAATGGGAGGAGCGAGGGGGTTTGGAGGGATCACTTCTGAGGTTTGTCTTATAGGGGTACAGGTGAATCTTTCTAAGAGTAGAATGTGAACGTTTTAAAGCAATAACTGAGAAAATGACATGAAGGCTGTGAAAAAAAAAAAAAAAAGAAATGTCCCTTCTAAACCAATTTTATTAAGTGTTCTGAATATGAAGGGATGCTGGATATTACCAAAAGCTTTTTCTGCATCAATAGGGAGAATCATATGACTTTGTTTTTTAATTATTTATGTAATGAATTATATTTAAATATTTCCATACGTTGAACCATCATTGAGATCTTGGAATAAAACCTACTTGATCGTGATGTGTCATGTGTTTGATGTGTTGCTGGATTCTGCTTTTTAGGATCTTGTTGAACATTTTTGCATAGATATTCATTAGTGATATTGTTGTATAATTTTCTTTTCTTGTTTGATCTTTTCCTGGTTCTGGTATGAAGGTGATGTTTGCTTTATAGTAGTATTCAATCTTTTATTATATTTTGGAAATGGTTGAGTAATATAGGGACTAGTT
>CAUYTI010017002.1:0-13504 GCA_963575145.1 Galago senegalensis
GGGACCACAGGCGCCTGCCACAACGCCTGGCTATTTTTTGGTTGCAGCCGTCATTGTTGTTTGGCGGGTCCGGGCTGGGGATTCGAACCCGCCACCTTAGGTGTACGTGGCTGGCGCCTTAGCCGGTTGAGCTATAGGCGCCAAGCCTTATTAAGCCATTTTAAGAATAAGCCCAGGAAAAACACAAGTCACAGATACACAACTGCAACTGGTTTTTTAGGTTTTTTTCCCTGTGACTGTTTTTCTCAAAGCACACATTCCAGGACTCAGTATCTAAAGGGCAGAGTACAAATGGTTACATTTGTCATCAGGCCTCTGAAATCTACAGTTTATATAAAATAAAGAGAATATTTGAAGAAGAAAGGAGAAATCATTATGCAGCTATCTCTGGGATGGTGGAGGAATGATTGAGGAGGCTGGGAATCAACATGATTAGTGTGGAATCAAACAGACTTTAGTTTAGTTTTGCTTGTTTTTGAGACAGAATCCCAGTCTGTCACCCTGGCTAGCATACACTGGCATGATCATAGCTCACTGGTGCCTCAAATTCTTGGGCTAGTCCTTGTCCCTCAGCATCCTGAGTAGCTGAAACTATAGGTGAGCAGCACCAGACCCAGCTACTACTTTTTCCAGTTTTTGTAGAGAAAGGGGTCATGCTCATACTCAGGCTAGTCTCAAACTCCTGGCCTCAAACAATCCTCCCACCTCAGCCTCTCAGAGTATTAGGATTACAAACTTGAGCCACCATGCCCAGCCCAGTTTCAAATAAAAATCAAACTTTAAGAGTAGCACAGTGGCTCACATCTGTAATCCTAGCACTCTGGGAGGCCAAGGTGGGTAGATTGCTTGAGTTCAGGAGTTCAAGACCAATCCAAGCAAGAACAAGACCTCATCTCTACAGACAGAAAAACTAGCTGCACTGTTGTTGCAGGCACCTAGTCCCAGCTACTTGGGAGGCTGAGAAAAGAGGATAGCTTGTACCCAAGTTTGAGGTTTGAGCTATCTACCAAGAGCAACAAAGTGAGACTCTCTCTAAAAAAAAAAAAAAAAATAGCGTGGTGGCTCATGCCATAATCCCAGCACTTGGGAGGCTAAGGCGGGTGGACTGCCTGAGCTCACAGGTTCAAGACCAGCCTGCACCAGAGTGATACCTCCTCTCTAAAAATAGCCAGGCATTGCGGCAGGTGCCTGTAGTCCCAGCTACTTGGGGGGCTGAGGCAAGAGAATCACTTGAGCCCAAGAGTTTGAGGTTGCTGTGAGCTGTGACGCCACAGAACTCTACGAAGGATGACCAAGTGAGACTCCATCTCAAAAAAAAAAAAAAAAGCTAGATGTTGTGGTAGGCACCTGTAGTGCAAGAGGATCAATCGAGCCCAAGAATTTGAGGTTACTATGACATCTGACACCATGGCACTCTACCAAAGGCGACAAAGTGAGACTCTGTCTCAAAAAAATCAAAACAAAACAAAAACCTTTAGTTTTAGAAGCTAGCCTTAGCCTGCAGACCCAAAGTTACAATTGGCATGTCCTTGTTTATAAGAAGCCAGCAAAGAACTTCCGTATGAATGATCTGTGGGGGCAGGCCTCCCATAGATGCCTGAGGCTACATAATGTTAGCAACAGCTATTCATTTGGAAGGTAGTGATCCACAACTCAGCCTCTGATCTTGACCTTTTTTATTTTTGAGACAGAGTCTCACTTTGTTGCCCTCCCGTGTTGTCACAGCAAACAGCAACGTCAAACTCTTGGGCTCAAGCTATCCTCTTGCCTTAGCCTCTCAAGTACCTGGGACTATAGACACCTGCCACAACACCGGGCTATTTTTAGAGATGGGATCTCATGCTTGCTCAGGCTGCTCTTGAACTCATAAGCTCAACCAATTAACCTGCCTATACGTCCCAGAGTGCTAGCATTATAGGAGTGAGCCATTGCCAGCCTGGTGACCTTCCGTTTTGCATAAGGAGTTGGGGGTGATCCCGAGATTTTCATTTTCCTTTATAGGAATTTTATACATGTTATTATATAAATTAGATATATTGCTAATTCTAGCTGAATTAGAAATTGTTTTTCTTTTTTTTTTTGAGACAGAGTCTCACTATGTTGCCCTTGGTAGAGTGCCGTTGCATCACAGCTCACAACAACCTCAAACTCTTGGGCTTAAGCGATTCTCTTGTCTCAGCCTCTCAAGAAGCTGGGACTACAGGCGCCTGCCACAATGCCCGGCTACTTTTTTGTTGTAGTTGTTTAGCTGGCCTGGGCCAGGTTTGAACCCACCAACCTTGGTGCGTGTGGCTGGCGCTGTAACCACTGTGCTACAGGTACCAAGTCAGAAATATTTTTCTTATTCTGTATGACATAGGAAGAAATTGAGACTCAGAAAGATTAATCAACTCACCCGACTTTACTCAACTAGTAAGATATAATACTGGTAATTTTAACACAGTTCCTTCTTGCTTCCTAAGATCTATTGTTTCCACAATAACAAACTTCCTCCTAAAAGTCACAAATTCATTAGAATGAAATAAGGTAGCCTCCAAACCCCATCTTCAGTCACCAACATAATGTATTTTTATTGTATGTGGGAAGATGGGACCCTCTGACATTTCCTTTTTTACTTATTCCCAAATATCCTATGATCTTTTACATTTCAATACCTTGGCTCTTGCTGCTTTCTCTGACTATGATATCCTCTATAACCCACACATTTTCTCCAACTCCTTTAGAACTCAGCTCAGGAAACCAGTTGTTTCCGCTTCTTTAGCTACACAGTCTCTTTTCTCTATCTGTTGTGAGTGATCAAGACTATGAATTAATTATGCTATTATTAACTAGCAGCTCACAGCATTTCAGGAGGCTGAGGCAGAAGGATTGCTTGAGGCCCAGCCTGAGTACAGAGGAAGACCTTGTCTCTATTTTTTAAAAAAAGCCCCAACAATCCTAGTATGGAATTTCTCTAGAAGTTTAACACACCAAAAGCTGAATTAGCGTCTGTGAAGAGAAAAACTGAGTTAATAGCTGAGTGGCAAAGAATCCCATTAAACCAGTCTCCCATTTGTGGAAATAGGCCAATCCCATTTAATAACTGGTTCTCATTTCAAGAGATGGCATTGCAGAGGAGCTTTCAAACAGAAGAGAAAGGTTAACGTTTAGAACAATCTAAACAGAGTCTGAAGGGCAATCAACTGAGATGTCTATTTGTTAGACACCAAATATCTTCAGTAAAAATGGAAGCAGGCAGTAGCCATCTGACAAGTTTTTCTTGCCTGTAGTTTGTAAATCACAAGGTACAAGCTTCAGC
This sequence comes from Galago senegalensis, assembly GCA_963575145.1. NCBI lineage: Eukaryota > Metazoa > Chordata > Mammalia > Primates > Galagidae > Galago > Galago senegalensis. Next base: position 3,299 of record CAUYTI010017002.1, read on the forward strand.
TTTCAGGGCATCAGGAAAAAGGAGGTAGCAATTTCATTGAGTCCAAGTCAGTTTATCAGCTCAGAAACTATACTCAGACAATGGTGCCAAAGGATCCCAGAGAGATTTTCCCATAAATTTACCTTCCCTCATTTTCCCCCTTTTGGAAACCTGAAGATACTATCCTTATCTTATCACTATAGAGGATTCATGCCTCTTTGTTCAAATATTATTTAAGCAAGGCCACTAAGCCTTGAGAGAGAAATACTTCTGAACAAAAGAGAAGTCTCATAGGTACCGCAAGTGTTGATATTAATTTCTGCTATTTTTTCTTATGTTAATCTGACTATTTTTTCCAGGAAAGTGTCTCTACTAAGAACTTAAAAAGGGAAAGACAAGGTAATATGTTTCTTCTCCTACACATACCACCACACTGAGTTTATTTTTGGATTCTGAATCAGTGGTCTTTTTCTCTTGCAACATAATCTAGTACACCATTGACATCAAGAGAAATATTTGTTTTCAAACCCTATTCTTATTTTGTTTGAAGAAAAACACAATCCAACAGAACTTTTGCCAAATGTCACAGGAACCTAAAAGAATACATCTAAGATTGAAATTTAAGAACTTTAAGCTACTTGGGAGGCTGATGCAGAAGAATCACTTGAACCTGGGAGTCTGAGGCTATTGTATGCCATAACTACACCTATGAATAGCCACTGCACCTCAGCCTGGGCAAAATACCAAGACCTGTCTCTAAAGAAAAAAAGAGAGAGAGAGAAATTTAAGGTGATTAGTCATTTAACAACAACCTTATTTATAAGGCTGGGTACAGTGGCTCACGCCTGTAATCCTAACACTCTGGGACAACAAGGCAGGTGGATCACCTGAGCTTAGGAGTTTGAAACCAGCCTGAGCAAAACAAGACCCTGTCTCTACAGACAGAAAAACTAACAGGCATTGTAGCAGTAACCTGTAGTCCCAGCTACTTGGGAGGCTGAGACAAGAGGATTGCTTGAGCCCAAGAGTTTGAGGTTGCTGTGAGCTATGACATCACAGCACTCTACACAGGACCACAGAGTGAGACTGTCTCAAAAAACAAAACAAAATGAAAACCTTATTTATAGGCCACATACTATTTCTTCTCAAATTGCCATATTTTGGAATATAATGAAACATACAGTAAAAAATGACCAGGCTTAAGAAAAGATTTTGTACATGTATGTCTAACAAAAACAGAAGTCAAAAAGACTTTACAGGGGCAGTGCCTGTGACTCAAAGGAGTACAGTGCTGGTCTCATATGCCGGAGGTGGTGGGTTCAAACCCAGCCCCAGCCAAAAACTGCAAAAAGAACTTTACAAATGGTCTGGATTATAATTAAAATCAACTCAATTTTTTGTTTCTTTTTGAAAACAGAGTTTCACTCTTATCCTGGGTAGATGCCTTGGCATCGTAGTTCACAGCAAACTCAAACTCCTCTGCTTAAGTGATCATTCTGCCTCAGCGTCCCAAGTAGCTGGGACTTGGGCACCCACCACTATTCCCAGCTAGTTTTTCTATTTTTAGTAGAGATGGGGGTGAGGTCAGGCTAGTCTCAAATTCCTGAGCTCAAGTAATCCACCCACCTTGGCCTCCCAAAGTGCTAGGATTACAGCATGAGCCACCACACCCAGCCTCAAATATTAACTATATAAAACATATCCCTAAAAGTAAACTGTGCACGTTTTCCTTTACTTTATCATAAATATTATAACTCTACTGAAAACAAAAGGTATACCCATGAATAACTTTAGTTCCCTTCTTGCCCTTGTCTATTTGCATACAGTAATCTGTGATCATAGTTGTAATCATAATACAGATATATTTTAAAGCCATATATTTATATTTAATAACCCAAGACTATTTGGCCCTTACAAATATATTATCTCTATCCTGAAAAATATTAATAAATAATGCTTGCAGACAGACAAGTAGTCTCTAGGACTTTAAGAAGTTGCCAACTGGGTACAGTGGCTCATGCCTCTAATTCCAGGTACTTGGGAGGCTGAGCTGGGTGGAACACTTAAGGTTAGGAGTTTAACAAGGACATGGGCAACATAATGAGATAGTATCCCTAAAAAATGTTTTTAATTAGCTGGGTGTGGTGGTGTGCATGTATAGTCCCAGGTATTTGGGAGGATCACTAAAGCTTAGGAGTTTGAGGCCACAGTTAGCTATGATTGCATGAAAGCACTTTGGCCTGAATGACAAAGACCCTATCTCTAAAGAAAAAAAAGTCAGCAAATCAAAACATAACACCAATGCATCTACGTGTATTAATCTTTATGCTTCTATTTAGTTTGTATACAAATTTCTTCTAATGAGAAATTAATAGCCATCAGAATCTTTTAGCTAATGAGTTTGAAATCTTTCAGATTCATATAGTCAGAATCGATGGAATATTCTCATTCTAAAGTCTACTAAATCCAAATTGTTGTTTGTACAGAGAAAGCAATGAACAGAACAGAAACTGGACATGTACTTAAGCTTTGATACTGGTTTGTTTCTATCTTTTTTTTTTTTGAGACAGAGTCTTACTTTGATACTCTTAGTTGAGTGCCATGGCATCATAGCTCACAGCAACCTCAAACTCTTGGGTTCAAGTGATTCTCTTGCCTCAGCCTCCTAAGTAGCTAGGACTACAGGCGGCTACCACAGCACCCAGCTATTTTTTGAAATGAGGTCTCACTTTGGCTTACGACAGTCTCAAACTCCTGAACTCAAGCAATCCAACCGCCTCATATTCCCAGAATGCTAGGATTACAGGCGTGAGCCACCGCACCTGGCCTGAAAAACACTGTTCTAACCCAAGTTAAATGTTGTTATAGTCTTATAACTGGAATTACTTACAACTCATTCTTCAAGCTTTTATTTTGCTTTCAATGCTCATCGTTTACATGCATGTTCATCTCCCCTAAAAACTACAGGCTCCTTGTGAAATGTAGTCTTACTCATCTTTATATTTCTCATAATACTTTGCAGTGTAATGTGTATAAAAATGGATAGGCTGTCACCATTTTCCATCTTCAGTGGCAGCCCATCTGCTTGCAGATGCTAAAAAGGGGGGGAAATGGATGAAAAACTCCATACTTGCTTTATTACCTGTTTAAAAGGAATACTCCAATTCTGCATCATTCAGTTTACCTACCCAGACAAAAGAAAATTAATGACTATGCCTGATCTAATGGAATATTAAAAGCACTTAACAATTTAATAACGAGAAAATCTTATTTGAATTTTTCTTTAATCAGGTAGCCATTCAAACTAGAATAGGGGCCAGGCACCTAAAAGCCTAGCACTCTGGGAGGTAGAGGCATGAGGTTCCCTTCAGCTCAGGAGTTCAAGACCAGCTTGAACAAAGTGAGACCCCATCTCCACTAAAAATAGAAAAAAAAAAGCTTTGTGGTAGGCACTTGTAGTCTCAGCTACTCAGAAGGCTGAGACAGGAGGATTGCTTGAACTCTGGAATCTGGGGTTGTTATGAGATAGGCTAATGCCCTAGCACTCTACCCAGGGCAACAAAAAAACAAAAAACAGAATAGGTTCAGAGAGACTCCCAATAAGAAAATCTGACAGATATTCCATAAAAAGCAGTAATTTCTGCTTTCAAATACACTAATCAAACCAGCTTCCAAATCTTAATATTCTGAATGCCCGGAAGAACAGCTTAGTATCTGCTTCAGTAAAATCTCTTGAGGCTAGATATCTTGAAAGCAATTTGCTGCTTTCCATATTACCCAAGTTTAATTACAGAAAACTACATCAGGATTATATTAAATTACCCTGTTATTCAACAAAAAGATCTACAATTTCAGTTACTCTAGAACAAATTTATATATGCAGAAATCACACAAAGCAAAGTCAATGATGAATCTATGAATAATCAATAATTTTCCTGTAAACAGATGCTTATCCCCACCATATCCTTCTCCTACATAGGTAATACTGTATACAATCTTTGCCCAGAAGCTTATGTAGAGTCTTTAAAAGTAACTGGAGTAACTGGCCTTATGGTGGGCATCTATAGTCCCAGCTACTTGGGAGGCTGAGGCATGTAGGCGGCACCGGTGAGAAATACCTGGTGAGAAATACTTTGTCGATAGGGACTGGGGAAGGGATTTAACATCATTTAACACAATTGGTCTCGGGTGCTGCCTGTGGCTCAGTGAGTAGGGTGTCAGCCCCATATACCAAGGGTGGAGAGTTCAAATGGAGAGTTCAAACCCAGCCCTGGCCAAACTGCAACAACCAAAAATAAGTAAATAAGTTTAAAAATAAAAAATCATTGCTCTCGTTCCGAGACAGAGACATTATCGCGGAGCAGTCTCCACACCTGTGGTGTATTAATAGCTTCCGGGGCTCCTCCTCTTGCTCTGCTTCTTGCTTGGAGGATGCCTAATCGGCATTCCCCTACTAAGACTACTGTTGAGAAATCGCTGCCGAGATGCTGGCGTCCAGACAGCTGAGTGGGCCGAAGCCGGAGCCCTAGCATCTGGGCTCCCACGACAGGGCCGCAGACGCAGTGTCCCGGGCCCGACGGAGGCAGGAGAATCACTTGAGCCCAGGAGTTTGAGGTTGCTGTGAGTGAGGCTGATGCCACGATACTCTAGACTGGGCAAAAGAGTAAGGCTGTCTCCAATAAGAAAAGTAACTGTACTTAATAGCATGTCTTGAATTACTCCTTATTTGCATATTTTAATCAATTTCAAGTTGTATAAAGTTACATAAAGGGAAAAAACTAAATCTTGAAAATTTTTACAAGATGATAAAACAGTCAAAAATCTATAAAAATATGGGCTCAGCGCCCATAGCTCAGAGAGTCAGGGCACCAGCCACATACACCAAGGTGGCAGGTTCAAGCCTGGCCCAGGCCTGCTAAACAACAATGAAAACTGCAACCAAAAAATAGCTGGGTGTTGTGGCAGGGGTTTGTAGTCCCAGCTACAAGGGAGACTGAGGCAAGAGAATCACTTGAGCCCAAGAGTTTGAGGTTGCTGTGAGCTGTGTCGCCATAGCACTCTACTGAGGGTGACATAACAAAACTGTCTCAAAAGAAAACAAAAAAAGACAGTGATTTGGATCTGCTGTAAAATGGCTGCTTATGACACAAGGAGAGCACCAAATGTTGAATATGGTTTTCTATTATACTCTTTAGTAGTAGAAGCTCACTGATATATTTAAAAGCTATTTAATGGCATTTATTCTGCTAGGTTACTTTTATGTACGCTCAGTAATTTACTTGGCATCTGAATTATTACCCTTTTGAGTAGGAGTCCTTTATCAGTAAGGGGGAAAAAATAATCCACAATGAACCACAATCAATGTTTCCTCCTATTAAACACTCCAAGAAACACATTAGCCTTTAACTTCATGGGGAAAGAATTTAGCCTTTTCTAAGAGAACATTTTTGGCCAGCTCAGAAATGGCCAAAAGTGGGAAAGTCTCCAGAAGTAATTAGAAAGTAAAAAAAAAAAAAAGGCTCGGCACCTGTAGCTCTGTGAGTAGAGCGCTAACCACATACACCACGGCTAGTAGGTTCGAGCCTGACCTGGGCCTGCTAAACAACAATGAAGCTGCAACCAAAAAATAGCTGGGCGTTGTGGCAGGTACCTGTAGTTCCAGCTACTTGGGAGGCTGAGGCAAGAGAAATGCTTGAGCCCAAGAGTTTGAGGTTGCTATGAGATGTGACGTGATGCCATGGCACTCTTACTGAGATAACATAGTGAGACTCTGTCTCAAAAAACAAAAGGTAAGAAAAATGTGCTCTTTCCTTCCCCTTTCATTTTTAGAACTATCTCTGAAGTACTGATGAAAATCCATAAATCCTTGTCTTGGCAAACAGTACATTATTAGTGAAGTATCCAACTCAAGTGCATAAATTAGCATTTATATAGAAGAAAAAAATTACTGGTTCAGAATCATAATTGAAAGGCCAGCATGTGTGGCTTATTATACCTGCTTTGGAAGGCCAAGGCAGGAGGTTTGCTTGAGCCCAAGAGCTGGAGACCAGTCTGGACAACATTATAAGGCCTTATCGCTACAAAAAATTTAAAATTTACCTAGGCTTATACCTGTTGTCCTTGCTACTTGGGAGGCTGGGGTGGAAGGATGCTTGAGCCCAAGATCACTTAAGCTATAGAGACCTCTAATCATGCCACTGTACTCTAGCTTGGGTGACAGAGCAAGATTCTATCTCTTTAAAAAAAAAAAAGTCAGAATTAATTAGAGACCATCTAACCACAGCCCTACTATTACCAGGTAAACGTCGTAATTCTATAATAGGAGAGTAAGTCCTAAGCCCATGAAAATTTAAATCTTAATATAAAGAAATTAGAAAAGACAAAAAAAAGTAAATGTATGACAAGGAATAGCAGAGGTGCAAAATTTACAGAGAAAAGACTCAAATTTATTTAATTATTTGCTATATAGCTTCACACAAGAGTAGTTCTTGGTTATAAAGGCATTCAAAAAGAAATAGAACACAGGTTCCTATCTCTCAATTTTAAGAACAAAGCAGAGCCAAGTTCAACCATATAAAAACTTGCAAAATTAACCTGAGTTGATAAAAAATGGTTCTCTGCTTGATGGAACAAACATAATGAGAAAACAATAGCTAACATTTTAAGGATAAAAAATAGGATCCTCTGTTCATAACAGGCAAGAACTGGAAACTTCCCAAATGCCCATCAACAGCAGGTTAAGCAGGTGTGCCTGTGGTTCAGTGGGGAGGGCGCCAGCCCCATACACTCAGGGTGGCAGGTTTGAACCCAGCCTCAGCCAAACTGCAACAAAAAAACAGCTGGGCATGGTGGCAGGTGCCTGTAGTCCCAGCTACTCAGGAGGCTGAGGCAAGAGAATCTGTTAAGCCCAGGAGTTGGAGGTTGCTGTGAGCTGTGACGCTACAGCACTCTACCGAAGGCAATAAAGTGAGACTATCTCTTAAAAAAAAAAAAAAAGAATAACAGCAGGATAAGCATATTGTGATATATTCAAACACTGGTATACTCAATGGGGATTGGAAAATTTTCTGTAAAGAGCTAGACAGTAAATATTTTAGGCTTTGTTGGCCATACAGTCTCTTTTGAAACTACTCAACTCTGCTCTTATAGAGCAGAAGCAACTATACGCTTTATTATAAGACAATGAAATTTGAATTTCATGTAATTTTCAAGTGTCATGAACATTCTTCTTTTTTGTTTAAACTACTTAAAGATGTAAAAACACCAGGAATGGTGGCTCATACTTGTAATCCCAGCACTTCAGGAGACCATAGTGGAGGACTGGGGCGGCCCCTGTGGTGCAAAGAAGAAGGGCACTGGCCCCATATGCCAGATGTGGCGGGTTCAAACCCAGCCCCGGCCAAAAATGGCAAAAAAAAAAAAAAAGCGGAGGACTGCTTGAGGCCAGGAGTTTGGGAATAGCCTGGGCAACATAGCAAGATCCCATCTCTACCAAAAAATTAGCCAGGTGTGCTGGCCCAAACCTGTAATCCTACCTACTCAGGAGGCTGAGGCAGGAAGATTACTTGAGCCAAGGAGTGCGAGGTCACAGTGTGCTATGATGGCACCCCTACACTCCAACCAAGGTAACAGAATTATGCCTCTTAAAAAAATTTATCAATAAAAATATAAAAACCATTTTTAGTTCACTGGCTGTACAAAAACAAATAGGGGCCAGATTTAGCCTGTGGTTTATAGTTTGAAGATACATCCTCTGTAGCAATGAGAATGAATGACCTACAACTGTGTGAAATAATACTGACTCTCCTAAACATAATGCAGACTGAAAGAAGCCAGACATAAAAGATTATAAGATTTCATTAATATAAAGTTTGTAAGTAGGAAAACTAAACTATTGTATTAGAAGTTAGGAAGTAGGCCAGGCACAGTGGCTCACACCTGTAATCCTAGCCCTCTGGGAAGCCAAGGCAGGTGGACTTCTTGAGCTCAGGAGTTCAAGACTAGCCTAAGCAAGAATAAGAATCTGTGTCTCTGAAAAAATAGAATAATCAGGCAGGTATTCTGGCAGGAGCCTATAGTCCCAGCTACTCTGGAGGCTGAGGCAGGAGGATCCTTGAACCCAGGAGTTTGAGGTTCCTGTGAGCTAGGCTGATACCACAGCACTCCAGTCTGAGCAACAGAGTGAGACTCTGTGTCAAAAAAAAAAAAAAGAGGAAGAAAGAAAGAAAAAAGTGGTTCTCTGGGGAGCTGGGGCCCCAGTGACTAGAAGAGAACATGAGGGGGGCTCTAGAGTGCTGATAGTGTTTGGTTTCTCCATCTGGTTCAGTTTGTGAGGATTCACAAAAGAGCATATGTAAGATTTGTCTGCCTTTCTATATGTATGTTATCTCAATAAGTTTTTTTTGTAGAGACAGAGTCTCTCACTTTATCACCCTCAGTAGAGTGCTGTGGTGTCACGGCTCACAGCAACCTCCAACTCCTGGGCTTAGGTGATTCTCTTGCCTCAGCCTCCCAGTAGCTGGGACTACAGGCACCTGCCACAACACCCGGCTATTTTTTTGTTGCAGTTAGGCTAGGGCCAGGTTTGAACTCGCCACCCTCAGTATATGGGGCTGGCATTCTACCCACTGAGCCACAGGTGCCGCCCCTAAGGTTTTCTTTTTTTTAAAAATTAAACTCAGATAGAAAGCTACCTAAAAAGCCAGAAAACAAGGCTGGGCACAGTGGCTCATGCCTGTAATCCTAACATTCTGGGAGGTGGGTGCATTGCCTAAGCAAAAGCAAGATCACGTCTCTAAAAATAACTGGGTTGGGCGGTGCCTATAGCTCAAGGAGTCAAGTGGTGGCCCCATATACCAAGAGTGGTGGGTTCAAGGCTGGCCCTGGCCAAAACTGCAAATATATAAATAACCGAGCATTCTGGTGGGCGCCTACAGTCAGCTACTTAGGAGGCTGAAGCAAAAGAATCACTTGAGCCTAAGAGTTGGAGATTGCTGTGAGCTATGATGCACTCTACGGAGGGTGACAAAGAGAGACTCTGTCTCCAAAAAAAAAAAAAAAGCCAGAAAGGGCATATAGATCTACTGACTTTAGGGACAGAAAATTAAAGAGAATCTAAGTAAAAGGAAATTAGATATATGAGGTCTGACAATTAAGTTCATAAACTTGCCACCATGCACTTATGTTGGGAGCACTGTACAAACAACTAAGGTTTCATAACCTTGGTATACCAGTGTCTCACAGCTGAGTTCATGTCAACATGTAGCAATGTCTTGCTAAGTGGTATTCATTATTGTTGAGTGTTTTTGTGTGCTACTGTAAGAATGCTGAAACTTGAATTAAAGCACAGAACATTAAACTTCTTGTTAAATGTGGCAAGAATGGAAGTGAAATCAGGGACATGTTAGTCCAAGTCTATGCAGATAATGCCATGAAGAAAACAGCAGCATATAAATGGATTGAACATTTTTTCTGAGGGTAGAGAAAGCATCTGATAGAGAGGTCAGGATGGCCAGTAATGAGCAAAACTGAAGAAGACACTGCAAAAATTTGTCAGACTGTGCATCAAAATCTGTGAGAAGCATAGCAGGCCAAAGAAACATTGATGGAAAAACAGAAAAATCTTAACTAAAATCTTGATATGAGAAATGTATGTGCAAAAATGGTCCTGAAGGAGGTCACCAATGAACAAAAGCAAAGAAGAGTCAAAGTTTGCCAAGACCTTTTGGAGAGGCAAGATGATGTTTTGAGCCATGTTATCACTAGTGACAAAACATGGGTGTACCAATATGACCCTGGAACAAAGAATCAAGGCAGATAATGGAACTCAGACAATTCTCCACAACCAAAATGTTTTTGTTAGTCCAAATCAAGAGCTGAAATGATACTGCTAACCTTTTTTGATATCAGAGGGATTGTTCATTATGAATATGTACCAAGTGTACAATTAACCAAGTTTACTATTTAATTTCAGGATAATGTGAGGGTACAAACAACTAGGTTACAACATTTGCATTTTTTTAGGCAGAGTCCCTTTTGTGGTTGTGTCCCACACTCAAGAAGATGCCATATACCCTTACATTGTGCCCATTTTTTTTTTTTTTTGAGACAGAGCCTCAAGCTGTCCCCCTGGGTAGAGTGCCATGGCATTACAGCTCACAGCAACCTCCAACTCCTGGGCTCAAGCGAGTCTCTTGCCTCCGCCTCCCAAGTAGCTGGGACCACAGG
>CAUYTI010017005.1:0-10826 GCA_963575145.1 Galago senegalensis
GGAGGTTGCTGTGAGCTGTGATGACACAGCACTCTACCCAGGGGGATAGCTTGAGCCTCTGTAGGAAGAAAGAAAAGAAAAGAAAAGAAAAGAAAAGAAAAGAAAAGAAAAGAAAAGAAAAGAAAAGAAAAGAAAAGAAAAGAAAAGAAAAGAAAAGAAAAGAAGGAAGGAATGAATGAATGAAGGAAATCCTAAATGTAGATATTATCAACAGTGCTGTTTCAGAACACCACCACTAACGTGATTTACTCAATTACAACTTTAACTGACAGGACCTAAATTCTGAATGGATGAAAATAGTGATGGTGGCCACTGCTTTTTCTGCACACTGAAGCTATGCACACAATAATAAGCATCTCCACTAGAAAACAAATGCTTTAAAAAAATATAGAAAGAATGAGATCCTAAAGAATGGCTTTAGTATAAGGCAGTCAGATGCAAAATAACGTATTTGAAAACACTCCCTAGAGTGCTACCTCAGAAATGGGAAATTTTGTCTGTGCACATATATTTTAATTAGGCACATTAGGCAGACAGTGGGTATAAAAGTCGGGGCTGTCAACATTACAATTTCTACAAATAGCTACCTGCTTGAATAAGAAGAAAAAAGATACATCTTTACAACCTGGATTCCTCCATTTTCAACCTCCCAGAATAATACCACAGATTCTATTCTGAAAGAATAAACTGTCCTTGCAATGAGAATTCGCAAGGGTCCCACAGACTGAGACATTTGACCTCTGCCCCCTCAAGGAAACAAAGGCATAAACCAAAACCTAGAAAAGATTGTTGACTGTCATAGAAAATAAAATTTAATAATTTTGTGAAATGTGTTTTCAACAGTGTTTGTGTCTGATACATCTTTCCCTGGAGCACCTGACATCATTGGTGGTGGGATTGTTACTCCAGTGCATTAGCAAATTAATCTAATTGTGTTACAAATAAACAACTATAATCACTCCATTGAAAATTCAAGTCAAAGACTGAAATTCACAACAAAGCACAAAAACCTTTGAACTAATTGAGCCAGTTGATTATCAGCCTGTCTAAACATTTCTCTTTGGTGTCTTAATCATTCTGTTGTTCTCTGATTAATCACAGATTCCAAGGCTCCCATTTAAAGTATATTCCCACTGAAGTAGAAAAGAAAAACATTGACTTATGGAATTCCTGGCTCAATGTTGCTTGAGAAGCTCTCCCCCCCCCCCAATAACAAGTCCTTTTGTTGTACACGATTTGCATAGGTTGCTATGCAACCGTATTGAGAGAGAGGGAAATTTCAAGTCACAGAATATAAGCACATGAATTAAGGTGTTAGAACAAAATTAGTAGATTGTATACAAGTGTGTAGGCAAATTCTGTATAAATTATCAGACAGTCTTATGCTGTAAGCATAAAGCAGTTTTTCTGTGAAGGCAAAAAGAAGAAGAAAGAAAAATGAGCCAGAAGGAGCAAAGTTTGTAGTTGGAAGCTTACAAAATTCTTACAGTTAATTAGGTCTATCATTTAATTCAATCGTTCAAACTGCAGCACAGGCAAGAGATACAGAGAAAAGAACAGTGGGTGGACAGTTAGTAACTAAATTCGGCAGGCAGCTCACACCAGTACAGACCTGTTTTTTCTTTTTTTTCTTTTCTTCATGTGGGTAGGAGCAACTTAAGAATATATAGAACTAGAGCTTTGTACTGAACCACGTGGGACACTATTTGTGACCAGATGAAATACACGATATTCAGAACCTTCCACTTTTATGCAAGCCAAGAATAAGGGTACACTGGAAGTCCATGTGAATGAAGCATTACCTCATCCCGGGCGATCTCTAAAGCCAAAGGCAAAATGGAAATGTGCAGCTGAGGAATCAGGTTCAGAATTGCGGGGCCTTTCAACCTAAGCTTTATGAACCAAAAAGATCTTTTTAAGTCTTTATTACTTAAGAAAATAATAGCCTACAACCCTAAAATCCTGTTGATCTAATTGCATTGCCTTTGTCAATGCCCACCAGTTAAAAACCACTAGGAATGTAGCTGAATAACTTGGGTTTATTACTCAATACAGTGAGAAAGAATACCCACAAGAAAGTGTGGGCACCTCAGGAAGAGGGTTTGATGTGGAAGCCCTGAGCCCCCGGACCTCAGAATGTGACTGTATTTGGAGGTAAGGCCTTACAAAGGTTATGAGAGTTAAATGAAACCATTATGATGGGGCCTGTTCCAATATAACTGGGGTTTTTCTGTAAGAGGAAATTTAGATACACAGAAAAACTTATGTGTTTGCACAGCGAGAAGGCCAGGGGTGGACACATCAAGTAGGCACATCTGCAAACCTGCCGACACTTTGTTCTGGGACCTGCAGCCTCCAGATTTGTGAGAAATAAATGTCCGTCGTTTAGGCCACCCAATCTGTATGATTTTGTTATGACACCCACCCACCCCCAGAAAACTAATACAGAGAACGTCAGAAAGAATCTGTTACAGGCTTTAGGTTTTGGTTAGGTACACTGGAGAGTCTAAGAAAGCAGAGATAATTCCATGCTTGGATATCCCAGCAAACCTCATCTATACAAAAGGCAGCCTGGAGTGGGGCTAAATCTATAATTGGTAAAGAGATCATGATCATGCATGTGAGCCAGGAGAGGGGCTGTTTGCTATTTTGTGGATGGCATCATGGCCTTGTTTGGGTCTGTTTTTAACCTCTGCCCTGGTTTCATAGTGGCTTTGTCTGATGTTGCTCTTTACTGAAATTGTTTGTGTCCAATCAGAGAATAACCAGCTGTGAAAGCCAGGCCAGCTTCAAATAACAACTGGCTTTAAATAATACTGAAGTGTGGCACCAAGGCGCACTAGTCCCCACTTCTTCCTTTTTTTTTTTTTTTTTTTTTTTGCAGCTTTTGGTGGGGGCCGGTGCCCTACTCCTTTGAGCCACAGGTGCTGCCCCCCACTTCTTTCTTTTGTACTTTTGAATGGTTTTGGAATGACAATTCTTTTGCTAAACTGTGAAATTAGACATACACATAGACTAGACTGAGAGTGTTTGGTACCATGTAGACGGGCTTCCTGCCACTACAGTCTGATCCTCTGTGTGCAAACGTCATCCATCTATTTCCTCAACAGTCTCGTCTCAGATGAGTAGCCAGGCTGCCACAATGTAAGTGGCAAACATACTCCCACTGATTAAATGACCACAACTGCCATTTATATTGTCCTTATTTGCATCAGAGCTTAACATCAGTACTCCAGCTTTTTTCTCACACAGGCAGAAAGGCTACAGATGACCCAAAGAGAACAGGTGGTTTCCCAAAAGGCAGAGAGCAGTTGACCCAAAACATTAAGTCATCTTCTAAAACTGAGAGTCTTCTCTTAATGCAATCACCCTTTAATTTGTTCCGCCAGTATTTTTGAGTTTGTTCAACTAACAGAACATCCTAGGAGCTGAGAAAGCAGGTCTGGGACCAGGCTATGTCCTTTTGTACCCTACTCTACCACTTACTGCCTTTGTGACTTCTGGAAAGTCCTTTCACTTCTCTATGCCTCAGTTTTCACATCTGTAAGATAGAATTTATGTACACAATAGTATCTTGCTCATACATTTATTAAAGATTAAAAAGTCTGCATTTCAAACATGTTTAGAACAGTGCAGACTCAAAACATTTATTAAATGTAAGCTATTGTCCTTGGTGAATTGTGTTCCTTCAAAATTCATCTGGTGAAGTACTAAGCCCTAGGATTTCAGAATGTGACTGTATTAGGAGAGAGAGGGCCCTTAAAATAATGATTAAGTTAAAACAGGGTCCTCACTTTGAACTCTGATCCAGTGTGACTGGTATCCCTGTAAGAAAAGAAAATTAGAACACACATAACAGAGGAAGATGACCCAGTGAGGATACAGTGAGAAAGCAGGCCATGTGCCAACCAGGGAGCGAGGACTCAGAATGAAAACACACCTGCCAACAACCATCTCCAACACCTAGTCTCTGGAATTGTGAAAAAATTAATTTTGGTTGTTTTTATTTTATGTGTTGGGTGTTTTTGTTTTTATTGCAAATTTACCTTGAATTTATACCATTTGTGTTCATTGATTCTATTTTTCTTGCTATTTTTATGATTAGGGAAAGAAATTTTCCATACATTGGTGAAATAAATCATTTCTTCATTGTTTTCATGTTTTGAATAAGGTAGTTTTACAAGTAATTTGATTCATTTAACTTCTTTTTTTATCCTTTCTAAAGTTTAGGAGTCTTCATAATAGATGTCATTTTTTGTTTTTTGTTTTTTAATTTCTGTAGGCTGAGCACAGTGGCTCAAACCTATAATCCTAGCTCTCTGGGAAGGTGAGGCAGGTGGAGCTCAGGAGTTGAGACCAACCTAAGCAAGAGGTAGACCCTATCTCTACTAAAAATAGAAAAACTAGCTGAGTGTTGTGATGGATGCCTGTAATTACTCACGAGGCTCAGGCAAGAGGATTGCTCAAGCTCTTGACACCAGCATCTACCCAGAGCAACAGAGTGAGATTTTGCTCTGTTTTTTGAGCCTTTTAATCTATGGCATTTTGTTATGGTAACCCCGGTAACCTAAGCCAGTTAGGTTTATAAGTGTTAGCCACTACTGGTGACTGAACAGTTCCTACAAATTCCTCTTGACATTTCTAAATAAAAGTATTGATGAGATACTGAGAAAACAAAATTTCTTGCTCTCTTTTTTATATAGATACCTGACATGTGCTCCTAGATTTTTTAACTGATGATTTAATGCTTTTCATACGGGTCTCCTTTTTTTCTGTCCTAATACCACTTTTGTATACATATGTTACCTCATACATTTGAATTAGTATGTGATAGAATTCACATAGGAAGAATACAGTTAAGGCTTGGTGCCTGTGGCTGAAGTGGCTAAGGCAGCAGCCACATACACCAGAGCTGGCAGGTTCAAATCCAGCCTGGGCCTGCAAAACAACAATGACAACTACAACCAAATAACAGCTGGGCGTTGTGGTGGGCACCTGTAGTCCCAGCTACTTGGGAGGCTGAGGCAAGAGAATTGCTTGAGCCCAGGAGTTGGAGGTTGCTGGGAGCTGTGATGCCACAGCACTCTACCCAGGGTGATAGCTTGAGACTCTGTCTCAAAAAAAAAGAAAGAAAGAAAGAAAGAAAAAGAATACAGTAAAAATAAGAAAATGGTAAAGACACAAATGAGTCTGTAACTAAGGTAGAAATAAGAAAGAGACCATAGCCAACCACCAAGAAAAATTGTTTCTCTTAGTGTCTTCATTTCTTCATTTTGGAAATAAGCAGCACACAGCAAGGAGATTCTTACTTATGTCTAGAAAGCACAGCCGTGCACTTTAAGCCACTCCCCAGATAAAACCAAGACCTTGACCTCTACTCTGGACATAGCAAGTTACTCCACGCACATAATCTGCAATGCTCAACCAGTTCTGGAAACAAAATTGTCTTCGAATGTTGGGATATTTGGAACAATCACTCCTGATGAAGCTCCCCTACCCTGTCATTCCAGGTCACCTAGGTAAGGCCACTTTGCCCACATGGCTACAAATCCCTCTTTATCCTTTGCTGTTCTTCCCTTCTTTCCTCTGCTTCTTGATTTCATTTCTAACAATTGCCACATACACTCTGACATCTCATTCCATTTTTATAAAGAAAACAAACAAATAAACATACCTTGAAGGTAGAAAACCAAGTTTGAAAACCGGCTCCTCCGTTTAGCAGCTGTGTCGAATCCCCTGAGCTAAGTATCCCCTCTTCATGTCGGCTTCCTCCTCTGTAAACTGAGGAAGTGTCGGTCAGGGAATAAAGGAAGAAGGGAAATATAGGGCAAAATATGAAAATACTGTGTACAGTATAAATATATATTAAATATATGTGCACAAAAATATAAAGTGATATATAACATAAATATATAGGAAAATATAAACTATATATAATATAATGTATACCTTATATATAGAAAAAAAGCAAGCCATTAAGTTGGTGTTTTTATCAGAATTAGTGTAAATTATCAGAGACAGAAAAAATAAAGAAAAAACAAGTAGAAAAATGTAATGTCCTAGATTCTTTTAATCACAGGAGTAAGGGTAGCCAAGAACACCCAAGGGAACTGATCAAGTCAAGTTAAATGCCTCTTACAAAACTGCAATGCCATGCTAACAGAAATGCAGAGAAAAAGGAAGACTCTTACGCTGTTGGTGGAACTGCCAACTAATCCAACCTCTGTAAAAAGTAGTATAGAGAACTTAGAGCAGACCTACTGTTAGGTAAGTAGAAATCTGCCTCTCCTGTGGAAGATGGATGGGGTGGGGAGGGAGAAGCAGGCCCCATCCAGGTGCCTCCCACCTTAATTCCATCTGAAGTGATTGCTCACACCTGGGAAGGAGCCCACCCTACCAATCTACCAATCAGAACTTAGTGTGCCAACTGCAGAAGAACTAGAAGACTCTCTAGGCTAGCAAAAAGTACCATAGAGTTTTAAAGGTGACCTAGAACAGCCTTAAGACTAATATGTCATTAGCTTAGATCTACACTGCAATCCACATTCCCTAATGGGCTCTCAGAGAGGCTCATGGAGGTCCACATGCACAGTAAAATGCTGTTTCCATGGTGACCTCTGAACCATGAGGTAGTCCAACCTAGACAGTATAAAATAGAAGCACGGCCATAACCCACTGCCTCTTTGCCCTTTTCTTGGGATAATGGGGGCCCATTCAGTGTCTATGGCAAATGTGTTTTGCTCTGTAAACCTGTATCTTGCTTTGCTGGCCTGTCTTTTGCTTCCTCAGCAAACTTTGTTTCACACTCACCTTACTTTGGGGCGTCTGGTCATTCTGAACAAAGCACTCTAAGAACCAATGATGCAGGCAGCTGCCTGAAACCCTGACATTTTATTGTGCAGGCAGCTGCCTTGAAACCTAACACTACCATTTGATCCTTCACTCCCACTACTAGGTGTAGCAGCTCGTATAGCCTATGGCTAGGAGGAGTGAGAGTTATAAGAAATACCTGTAATGGAACACGTTGGTGAAAAGGGCTTGGAGAGAGATTTGGTTCTAACTAGCATGAGAGCTCGCAAGATGAGAGCAGTGGTGAATTGGCAGTCTCTACACCTGTGGTGTTGAGAGGCATAAGCTCAGCCTTATATTAGGCTAGAGGAGAAGGCAGTCAAGAGGCATGTGCATTCTATCACGATGTGCTTACTCTGACTCTGTCTCCTCTCCTGCGTGCAGAACGCCAGCACGGCGTCTCTCTGCTGAAGATTACCAAGCTCTACCAAGCTCTGACTAAGATCTATCTGTTCTAAGAAGACTGCTTTACTCTCTCTAAGACTCCCTCTCTCTCTCCAGCTGAAGTAGATAGCCCTCAAGCACCTAAGATAAACTGTTCCTGAGCAAGGTAGAATAGTGGTCCGCATCCAGAACCTACCTAAGCTGGGTCTCTAGACCTGGCCAGTCCTGGGCCCTGACAAGTGGTGTCAGAAGCAGATCCTGACAACTAGGTATTTACCCTGAAGAAAAACAGACTTTTTAGACAAAAGACACTTGTATTTACAGCAGCACAATTCACAATCACAAAGATGTGGAAACAACCCAAGTGCCCATCAGTTCATGAATGGATCAACAAAATGTGGTATATGTATACCATGGAATGCTACTCAGCCATAAAAAAGATTGTGATCTAGTATCTTTTATAACAACTTAGATGGAATTAAAGACCATCCTCCTAAGTGAGGTATCACAGGAATGTAAAAGGAAACACCACATGTACTCAATACTAAATTGGAACTAGTTGAGCAGCATGAAATTCAGTGAAATTCAAGAAGGCAGGGTGGGGGGAGAATGGGTCCATTCCCATCCAACAGGTACACTGCGTGGATACATTGCATACTTTCTAGGTGAAAGACACAAATGTAATTTTGACTGAAAATATACAAAAGCCAACTGTGTAACCAAAACCCATATACCTCAGTAATATCCTGAAACAAACAAAACAAACAAACAAAATTGCAATATACATGTGCCTCTCCTATTCATCCTGATAATAGGCTCATATTATAATGAGAAAAAAACAAGCTAATAGAGCAAAAATTAATTAGAAGTGGTCTAAACGATGAAAGAGCTGGAGAGAAGGATGAAAGAGATCCTATTATCAATACTGATGCCATTGTGGGGAAGACCATGATCCAGGCACAAAGAAGCTAACTTGAACTTGAAAGTGCATCCTTCTCTTACTGAATCTGGTTCTATTGTGTGCATATAATAAGACAATCAGCACTATGTGAGTGGCTTAAAGAAGACAAACACATTTCTCTCTCACCTGATGGTCTGAAGTAAGCAGTCCAGGTCAGTATATTGTCCTATCCCGTATAGTCACACAAAAACCCGGGTTCTCTCCTTTGTGTCCCTCCACCGTTCCTTAGTGCCTTGTCTTTATGTGTGTGATTGTGGGGGTCACTGATACTTTAAGCTTTTATCTAGCCGAGAATCACAGGAGAGGGTTGTGGAATGTCACCAGGAAGAGGTCCAGAAGGGGCACACATTACTTCCATTCACATATTTTTAAAGAAAAATTGAAAACCTTAGAAATAGGGCTAGCTGTGTGCTAGAGTAGGGTGGTAGGGTGGAGATACAGTTTGTCTCAATATTCAGGTAAAATAATCATGCTAAAATAGCATTTTAGAAAAGATAGATGGGAATTAAACATTTATATCTATCTAGCTTGGAATTTTTTCAAAATTCTGTCATCTGATTCTTTCTCACTGAATATAAAAGTGAGCATAATATAAAAATGTCTACCAATAGCTCATTCATACAAAAATTCCCAGAATCTCTTAAGAGTAATAAATAGCCCATTCAATTATTTCAGGAAAAATGTACAACAAAGTATAAATCATCATCATGTAGTGTTTGAGATATTTAATTGGAACAAATGAAATTATTTGATCTTATCTAGTAATGTAAAAATTTAATTCAAAATCCATTTTATATCATTCTAAATCACTTTAAGTCATGTTCTCATTTTACACATGGCAATAGCAAGAATCCACAGAAAAACTTTTTATTTAATAAACTCGGTTCAAGATTATATATTTTTGTGGTTACCTAGGTAATAGTTGCTATAGCTCTTGAATCCATAATCAGTTCAACATTACATTCATAACAAGTGCTACATTATAGACTCAAATCACTATTTTAAATATAGTCTTAAATAAAATGGATTAATTATTGCATTATTTATTCATAAATATCAAATATACCAATTTGTTCCATCCCTGTCAATATTTCAAATGCCAATGTAAAATCGATTCTTCTGTGGCAGTGCCCACAGCTCAGTGAGTAGGGTGCTAGCCACATACACCGAGGCTGGCAGGTTTGAACCCGGCCTGGGCCAGCTAAACAACAATGACAACTGCAACAACAACAAAAACTGGACATTGTGGCGGGCACCTGTAACCCCAGCTACTTGGGAGGCTGAGACAAGAGAATCTTTAAGCCCAAGAGATTAAGGTTGCTGTGAGCTGTGACAGTCTAAGCAGGGCGACAGTTTGAGACTCTGTCTCAAAAAAAAAGTAAAATCTATATTTCTCATATATTGAGAAAATATCTATATTATATCTAAATATCTCACAGATCAAGAATTTTATAAAATTTCATAATTGAGTATATGCAAGTATATTAGTCTTAAGAATGTTAACAGGTATATAATTGAATTTTTACTAAAAATGTCACACACATTTCTATGCTAAATATATGTATATATAGAAGATATATATGGCAAAAAATTTTTTCAATATGCTATTTATTTCTACTAATTAGGTCAACTGTTTAATGATTTAGTCAAACATCTTTTATCTTGGAAAACCAAGTAATATGACTTTGGCTTCCATGTAACATTCCTGGATCTTTAATTAAGGTTTTGGAGTTTATTATAAAGTATTTAGAAGTTTTGATTGATGAAACTTTACTGAGGGTATAAATGATTTTTTTAAGCTCTTCGGTAGTTTTAAATCAAGAAGTAACATTGCTTTCTAGAATAAGCCAGAGCCTACTATTAGACCTGGAATCAAATTTTATGTCTCAAATTAATTATGTGGTTTTGATCAAGTTACCAAAAGCTCAGAGTTTCTGTTTTCTCATCTCTAAAGGTTTTTCACAGTATTGGCTGGGTGTAATGACTCACATCTGTTATCCTAGCACTTTGAGAGGCTGAGGTACGAGGATTGATTAGAGCCAGGTGTTCAAAAACTAGCCTGAGCAACATAGTGCAACCTCATCTCCATACAGAAAAACCTGTTTTAAAACAACATCCCAGCATGGTGACACACAGGTATAATCCTAGCTACTCAGAAGCTGAGTGCAGGAATTGGAGGTTATAGTGAGCTGTGATTGTGTCACTGCACTCCAGCCTAAAGGACTGGCAAACTCTGTCTCAAAAAAAAAAAAAAAAAAAAGAAGAAGAAGAGGAAAGATGGAGACTTTACCTCCTTCGTGTTTATATGGATGGAATTAGAAAATGTCCTTCTTAGCAAAGTATCTTAAGAATGGAAGAAAAAGTATCCAATGTACACAACCCTAATTTGAAACTAATTCATAGCTTTCATAAGAATGTCATAACCTAATTATAGCCTTAGAATATGGGAAGGGGGTGGGAGAGGAGAGGTAAGGGGGTTGGATGGGGAGAAGGAGGGTGATTGGTGGGGTCACCTCTATGGTTTATCTTACAAGGGTACAAGTGAATCTAAAAGCAGAGTATGAATGTCTTAACCAGAAAATGACATGTAGGTTATGTTAACCAGCAGAGTATGAATGTCTTAACCAGAAAA
>CAUYTI010017006.1:0-13345 GCA_963575145.1 Galago senegalensis
GTGGTCCCAGCTACTTGGGAGGCGGAGGCAAGAGACTCGCTTGAGCCCAGGAGTTGGAGGTTGCTGTGAGCTGTAATGCCATGGCACTCTACCCAGGGGGACAGCTTGAGGCTCTGTCTCAAAAAAAAAAAAAAAATAGCCAAGTGTTGTGGCGGGTGCCTGTGGTCCCAGCTACTTGGGAGGCAGAGGCAGGAGACTCACTTGAGCCCAGGAGTTGGAGGTTGCTGTGAGCTGTGGTGCCATGGCACTCTGCCCAGGGGGATAGCTTGAGGCTCTGTCTCAAAAAAAAAAAAAAAAAAAAAAAAGATGGACAAACAGACTAAAACAGATTAGCTATTTACTAAAAGTTACCAAGATAACATGGATGGGGGTGGGAAGAGAAGCAGCACTAAGTACTTGGTTCTATTACAAAGAAACTAAGAAAGGTACAGAGACCTTTTCCAAGGCAGGAACCTCAACCTCATGGTCTCTGCTGTAGCGTTTCATTCACTCAGAACTGGGAATAACTAACCCAAGAGTGTATGACTGCATTCTTGCTATGGGGGATGCAATGGTGACAGAGCAGGAGAAAGTTTCTTTGCCTGTGGGCACTGTGTTTGGTGGTGGAAGTTCTTACACTCAAAAGCTGCCTGCTGGGGCGAGTCAGGCCATCTGCTGCTTTCCAGGGCTGCCAACTCTGCTCGGTATGTTTGGCCAATCGGACCTTTAAGTTATCCTGACTTGTAACCTGATAATATTCTCATTTCTTGGGCTATGATTAATAAAATACTAATTTCTACATCTTAAAAAGTAAAATATCAGTATTTTGGTAATTCCAAAGTCCATGGAAAGAGTCTACATTTTCTGAACACAAGACCAAAAACTGACAAGGCCATGATTGGGTTTTTCTGCAGTTTTTGGCCAGGGCCAACTTTGAACCCGCCACCTCTGGTATATGGGGCCGGTGCCCTACTCCCTTGAGCCACAGGCACCACCCTGGGTTTTTCTGAAGGCTACATCCAGAAGGCCTTGCCAGAGCGCCACATTACTGATATCTCTTTCATGTTTGCACTGGAACATTCTCTTTATTTACTTTCTGAATGTCCTTTTTCTTGTCCTTCCATCAAATTTGTATTTAAAAGCAAAGTAAAGAAGCAGGTGTGGTTAAAGTACCAAATAATACAGGAAAAACAGATATAAGACAATTATGATTTTTAAAAAACAAGCTGGGCACTGAGGTCATGGGCAGAAGAAAGGTACACAGGCTGCTCCCAGGACTCCCTGGACAGGAGGGGCTCTCCCAAGTTCAGTGGCTTTCCTTGTTTCCCCACAGCTGAGACAAAAACAGGATAGTCAGCAATGCAGAAGGCTATTTTCTCAGGCCACATGACCCCTTTGAACCAGACTGCACTACTGAAACACACTGGCTACAGACAGCAATAACACAGCCAAGTCACCTGAGCCAAAGAAACCACTTTTGGGTGCTGTCAGAGCCTGGTTTAGCTAGATCCTTGCTAAGGAACTGCTACGAAGGAAGTAATTTTGAATGAAAACTATATGCTTGATTAATATTTGTTAGGAAGCCATACTCCAGGAGAGTTTTATGACAACTCCCTGAGGTCGAATAGCGCCACTAAGGAGATGCTTTGTGAAGCAGCACATACCAGCCATCCCCTAATCAGACTACAACAGTATCTGCTGACAGTAACTAGAAAATGTGTTTCCGCAGCCAGCACTGCTACTACCAGCCTTCAAGTCCAACTTCAGCAACAAAAATAAAGGATCACAGAGCCCAGGAAAGGAGGAATAAGATTAAAAAAAAGATGATGATGATGATTTGCTGAGTGACTTAAGTTTACAGATTCAAACAAATGAAAACTCTTTTCTCAGACATTCACAAATGCAACATAACATTCTTTTTCCAGCTGGGATAATTTAAACTATTCTAAGATCTCAACTGTTTTATGACAATTAAGTTAGTTTTGAAAAGAGATACTGACGTATTTGTTGGCTGGCCGACAAGCGTTAACCGGAAACTCCAGGAGGGCAGACCAGGTCTAGTACCTGGTCCCTGGGGCCTAACAGGACCTAGCATACAGCAGGTGCTCCACAGATATGGTAAAGCAATGGCCAGTACTGATTAAGAATTCCTTCTGTGGCTCGGCACCGGTGGCTAAGGCACCAGCCATATACACCTAAGGTGGTGGGTTTGAATCCAGCCCGGGCCAGCCAAACAACAATGATGGCTGCAACCAAAAAAATAGCCAGGCATTGTGGTGGGCGCCTGTGGTCCCAGGTACTTGGGAGGCAGAGGCAGGAGACTCGCTTGAGTCTAGGAGTTGGAGGTTGCTGTGACCTGTAATGCCACAGCACTCTACCCAGGGGGACAGCTTGAGGCTCTGTCTCAAAAAAAAAAAGAATTCCTTCTGTTTTGCAAGTATGGCATTCTGGGTGAACAGTACAATTTTCTTGGTCCAGTAATGTTTAGACTATTACTAAAATGAGCCACCCGGCAGGTGTCCTGCATTTTGAAACCAACAACAGCTAATGACTGGTGTGTTAATGGTTAGGGACACATCTCTTTATTCTTCTTCCATCCTTGCTCTGAAGGGTTCTGCTCAGCTGCTAGATAAAGCAACAGCCAGCTGGAGGGTGGCCAGGCTGCCCCCTGGGTGGGTGGAATGTTTTCTTTGGCTGTCAGAATCCTCCCCTGCAAGAAGCATCCCATTCCAGGTACAGAAAGGACCTGGACTCTGGCAGAGACTGGACATCTCACTCACCGGCAGCATAATTTCTAAGGTGTACTAGAAGACACCTGAATATGTAATTAAGACACCTGAATACATAATTAAGCCACCCTGTCCCCACCACACAGGGCCGGGTTCTGTGGCTCATGCCTGTAATCCTAGCACTCTGGGAGGCCAAACAGGGGGTGGATTAATTGAGCTCACGAGTTCAAGACCAGCCTGAGAAAGAATGAGACCCCCATCTCTAAAAAAACAGCAGGGTGAGGGCGGTGCCTGTGGCTCAAAGGAGTAGGGCACCAGCCCTTTATGCTGGAGGTGGCAGGTTCAAACCCAGCCCTGGCCAAAAACTGCAAAAACAAACAAACAAACAAACAAAAAAACAGCTGGGTGTTGTGGTGGGCACCTGTAGTCCCAGCTACTCAGGCAAGAGTGTGAGGCTGCTATGAGTTATGATGCCATGATACTCTACTCAGAGTGAAAAAGTGAGACTCTTGTCTCAAAAACAACAACATCAAAAGCTAAAACAGCTAAAAGTATTGCATTCCACACTATACGTATCAATTCATCAAAAATCCGGAGAACTTACTCACAAACTTCTGTTCATAAAAAGACAACTAAAATATCCTTGGTTTCGTTAATGCCCAAACTTCCAAAGTTTTCCAAGGTAGGTGTTACAAACAAGATTTGGGGAAGCTGTCAAAAACTAAGTTGATTTTTTATAACCAGCTACATTTTACTCCCCTCCAGTGCCCAGGAAACAGCACCTTGCTGCAAACACTGGGATGCCAACAGCAGCCTCTTAGGTGACCTAGAGTAAAACCAAGTGCTTCTCGAAACCAACAACAGCTAATGACTGGTGTGTTAATTTCACAGTGAGAAATTTGCTAGAAAATCTCTCATTTGTAAAATTCCACAGAACACCTGAACTAACTCTCCTCACCACAGGCAGAATCCTTAATTGCCTACCTGTTTTCCATTAAGTCCAGTTTCCTAAAATAAAACTTAAGACAAAAGAGCACAATCCATGGCTCAGAAGAGGGTAACCATGGCACCAGTTTACTTACGAGGAAAAACATACACAGCCAGCCCCACAGAGAGAACATGGCACAACTAGAAATAAACTAACCCTCAGTGTGAGTGCTGCTCTCCCAGGTTTCCCTCCCAGACTTCTAAAAACTCTGTAGCATCACAGCAGTTACAGGAGGTGACCATTGGCAAAGCTCTCAGCAATGTGTATGGCACTGAAAAACAGCTGGAAACACAAAGTGACAAACCAAGCCTGGCCCCAGCAACCTCACATAGGGAGAAATGAGCACTCTACCTGGAGCTGTGTCATTCTGGGGTTTGGTAAGTTTAAAAAACAAACAACAACAAAAAACTATGATTCACAATTTCACAAAAATAATACTTGCTCTTACTTATAGGTGATATGTCTGTTTACACTGCTACTTGCAACCCACAAAACTGATTATTTCATTCACTCCAGTATGTCACTCTGCAGTCTGAAAAACACTAAAAGTGTCATCAGCAGCCAACATTTTCCCTCCAAAAGAACCCTCATGTCTTTGTATTGATAATGTGAAGCTTCTAAAAATGCTATCACTTCAGTAAGTGCCATGGTTGGTTTTGTATTCTCTAAATTTAGAGCTACCATATACAAGTAGGAAATTTCAAGCTGATTTGGTTTCATCTAAATTGACTTCACTCAGTTTGAATAACATGTAGAACCATTAGATAGTTTTGACTCTAACAGATTTTTAAGTTGGTAAATATATAAATGACAGGTCAAAAAGATCTCCAAAACCTAAGACATTTCCTAAGACATGTGTTTAAAATATGTAGAAAGTAAACAGCTATTTTTTTTTTGAAACAGAGTCTCACTATATCACCCTCAGTAGAATGCTATGATATCATAACTCACAGCAACCTCAAACTCTTGTTTGAACAATTCTCTTGCCTCAGTCTCCCAAGTAGCTGGGACTACAGCACCTGCCATAATGCTTGGCTATTTTTTTGTTGTAGTTATCATGGTTTTTATCTGGCCCAGGCTGGGTTCAAACTCGCCAGCCCCAGTGTATGTGGCCGGCGCCCTTGCTGCTGCTATACAGGCACCCAAGCCTAAACACTTATTTTAAAAAATATTCTCTGGAAATAAGCAAAGGCAAGTTTCTTCATGGCTTAGAATGGACTGCCCTATGTATAGCAGTCACCCCATGCAGGAGCTGAGCTAGGTCTGCCACAGCACTGAAAGCATTTATAACTGTCTACCTGGCCAGACAAGAGCCAGGTATCGATACCGAAAAGCACAACACGGCCACAGAGCAGCACTGTAGGAGGCAGCTACAGTTCAGAAGGGCAGGGGACAGCTCCAGCCAGGGCCAGGGGCTCTGATGAAAGGAAGGGCAGGGGCTGCCCACACTCTGCTTGGGCAGCAGGGGCCAGATAGACTGTGGTCATGAACTCTGATAGCCTTCACGAAGGGCCCAAGAATGACAAGCTGTTTCACACCAACACCAATACCCTCAGAACACAGCCCTGAGTCCCTCTGTCTGACCAACATTCCTTTCTGGTGTTCCTCAGCCACCCTCTTATGGGACCTATCCTGTTAATGGCCCAGCAGGTAAGTGTCTCAGAATCACATGTCCTGAGTTCAAATCCTTGACCAGCAACCTCCCCATGTGACCTAATTAAGTTCCCTAATCACCATCTCTGTGTTCTCCCCTGTGAAGGAGATCTAATAACCACATCTACAGTGCCTAGTCATGCCTGGTACACAAAGTATTTCATAGTGTTAGCTGTTATAATCACAACACACAGCTGATAGGTTTTTAAAAATGAATTTGTTAGGCTCGGCGCCTATAGCTCAGCAGCTAAGGGCAATAGTCACATAAATCAGAGCTGGCGGGTTCATGTCCAGCCCAGGCCTACCAGACAACAATGACAACTGCAACCAAAAAAAAAAAAAAAAAAAAAATAGCCAGGCATTGTGCAGGTGCCTATAGTCCCAGCTACTTGGGAGGCTGAGGCAAGAGAATCGCTTAAGTCCAAGAGTTGGAGGTTGCTGAGAGCTGTGATGCCACGGCACCCTGCCAAGGGTGACAAAGTGAGACTCTGTCTAAAAAAAAAAAAAAAAAAGAGAGAATCTGATATAGTAAATCATATTATATTCTCACTTTAATTTTCTATTAAATATTGTACTGCCTCCAGGTACAGGGCAATTTACCCAGGAAGCACCTCTGAGAAATTCTGCCAGAAAAGCAATCTCTCCAACCAAAATAGCGTTTTTAATTTGTAAGATCTTGTTACCAACTACTAAGAAGTGTTAAGAAAAAAAATGACCACAAATTTCTCTCAAACACAGCTAACTGGCCACAAATGTCCTGCTTCCAACACAGGACTTATACTGCCTGCAGGTAGTCAGAATTCCTGCCATCAGTCACAGCTAGACAAGATCTGACTCTCTACACGAAGGTGCTGGAAGGATAAGAATGGCTCTTCTCCACTAAGAACACAAGAGTGTCCACCATACGACCAGGCACAGAAGGTGACACGGGCACCATACAAAGTGAGCAGCCCCGTCACGCAAGCAAAGCTCCCAAAGGCACAGCCATTCCTGCTCACATGCAGCCCAGGTGACCACACTTACTGTGTCACGCTACAGTGTAGCCATGACATTGTACCAAAGAAGTGCTCTTTAGTGGTACCCTAAATTCATGTTATTATCTTCAAGCTACATGTCAGTGGTTGGGAACCTGTCCTTGGTTCTTTAAAAATTAAAAGGTATCTCTTGATATGATGTCTGAGATCTAAGAGTTCAGGAAAGAGGAGGCCAGATGTGGGTAGATGAAACAAGACAGCCCACACGCGAATCACTGTTGAGGCTGGTTAGTGGGTATAAAAGGTTCGTTATTTCGTTCTATCTACTTTTGAATATGTTAAAAATGTTTCTTAATTAAATGCTTTTAAAAAAGCATTTCTGTTATGTACTTTTTAGCTCTATATACTAGAGAAAACAAAATTATTTTCCAATAATTATTTTCCAAGTTCTCACTCCTATGTGTTTAAATTCAACACTGTCCAGGCTTCCCCACCACTACTCAGAGCCACCCAAGCCTCTGGTCCAGGGGGCAGTGCAGCTCTCAGGGCACTTGCTCCAGGCACCTTGCAGTGCCCCAGAAACTAGTTCTGTCACAAGGCAATAGAAGGTGAAGACTAACTCCTCCCCCTTCTCAGTTGCACACACTATTCTGACAGGGAGAAACAAAGACCTCTACTTGTACTATTTCTACACTTTCTTCCTCAGAGTAGCAGATTTTATGATTTGTGACAATAAACTCAAAGGGTAATGACCCCAAGGTGAAATAGGAAGATAAAATAAGTGAGAAGACTAGCTCCGTGAGTTCTCAAACTTGTTGAGAAGCTTAGAAAAAAATGCCAATGCCAATGCCAATACACGCAGAACCAATGAAACCAGAATTTGTAGAAGTGGTGCCTAGGGTGTTTGTGTGTACACACACATGTGCATGAATGCACACACGTGTGCACGTGTGTGCTGTACATGCAGACGTGCATGTGAGGTGTATGTATGTGTGTGTGCTCAGAACTCCCTGGTGATGGTGAGTCTGACTTGTGGTCAGGGTTGAGAACTGCTGAGTGAGGCCATGCATCTACCTAGATGTTTCAGAACTCTCCAGACACAACCCCTTATCTTTTCTCTCCCACTAGCTTTGGAAGCCTGACATCTTACCTTCAGATGGCACTGTTAGAAAGTCCTTCCTCCTATCATGCAAAGATGGGTCCCCATGGGCCTTGCACCCACTAGCCTGCATTCTAACCCTATAAAACACATCTTGTCCCGCTCTTCAAATGTTTGAAGAGATAAAGTGAACAGCACCAAATCAGAGAAAAGTTTTCTGTTTTTGGTAAAGATGCTTTAGGAATCCTATATTTATTACCTGAGCCAGAGAAAAAGTAGGGAAAAAGAGATGAGGATTGTGACAGAAGCAAACACAAGGACAATTTTAGATGGGAAACGGGGATTTCATTTGTGTTTTTGTGAAACTAGAGTTGGTATAAACAGATTATTCACCCTGATAGAGAATAAAAGATATTCATTATGGTCACAAAGGGATTTTCCAGATATTCTCTGGGGGGAAAATCCACAATGCTCTGCTTTAAAAGAAATAATCACTCATCCCATGATCTTGGCAATATATAAATAAGTAATAAAAAGTCCCCTCTTCACTCTCCAGCTATTTGCTCTGCCAGTGCGACTTTGGTCCTCTCTTATTAGCCACATGAGGAGGTGAGGAGGTATGCGGCCAGGCCCTGGCTGGGCTCCTCCAGCCCAACCCTATAATTCCTCACAGCATCTCCACGCAGCTCCTCCACTTGAAGCCTTACGTGTGGCAGGCCACTCCAGAGCCTGGAGTATCCATTTCACCAAACCACATTTTCCCTGTTTCAACACTGAAGCAGGACTGTTCCAGATGGCTCCTAAGTCCCCTGCGGGCCCTGGGACCAGCTCTGGTGGAAGATAAACAGTCAGGGCTTCTACTTTTCCAGGAAAGCAAAAATGCAATTTTTAATCTTAAAGCTTTCCTTGGTTCTTAGAAGTTGAAAACACATTTTTAAAAAAATTAAGAGGCTCGGCACCTGTGGCTCAAGTGGCTAAGGCACCAGCCACATACACCTTAGGTGGCAGGTTCTAATCCAGCCTGGGCCCACCAAAAACAACAGTGACGGCTGCAACCAAAAAAATAGCCAGGCGTTGTGGAGGGTGCCTGTGGTCCTAGCTACTTGGGAGGCTGAGGCAGGAGACTCGCTTGAGGCCAGGAGTTGGAGGTTGCTGCAAGCTGTGATGCCACAGCACTCTACCCAGGGGGACAGCTTGAGGCTCTGTCTAAAAAAAAAAAAATTTAAAGACACTATCTGAGCTGAATAGAACACAACTGTAAAAGAGACAGACCCGTGGCTTCCAATCTGTGACCTCTGCTTCACACAGCAGAAGCCTGAGGGGCCACTTGCATTGATGCTGGGCAGGAGTCCAATGGGGAGTCTGATGGGGAACCCAACTCATCCAGAACCATCTGCGCTGTAGAGCCCACGCTGCTTGTCAGGTGGGAACTGACATTCACAGTGAGAACATTCAGTTTCAAGGCTTTTGAAATTGAGGATCAACAACTAAGATCTTAGAATTTCAAAAGGATGTAGGAGATGTCCAATTAATGACACATTATATACTATTGGCTAAGAAAACAATCAGGGAACTTTGGAAATAATAAGCAGGCGCACCCCTACAGTGAGTTTACAGACCTTCCCAGAGAAAGGTTAAAGAATCTTACTACAAAACAGGAAACACTAAAATGGCAGCTTGACTTGAAAAATAATAGGAAGGGGTTTTAACCAAAGAAAACAAATGAAGATGGAAAGAAGTAGCAACTCATAAAATGACAAACTGAATGTCTTTATGAAAAATCAACTGCTGGCAAAATTACAAAATGGTAGGATTCTAGTTGGTTTTTTAAAAATAAAGCATACACAGAGTCTAAAAAAATACTTGCCAAATATTAATGTGAAATGTAACCCTTTTTTTTTCTTTTTTTTTTACACAGAGTCTCAACTCAGTCACCCTGGGGTTGAGTGCCATGGCATCACAGCTCATAGAAACCTTAAACTCTTGGACTCAAGTGATTCTCTTACCTCAGCCTCCGGAACAGCTGGACTCCAGGTGCCCACCACAATGCCCAACTATTTTTAGACAGGGTCTCATTCTGACCCAGGCTGGTCTCAAAGCCAGGAGTTCAGGCAATCCACCCACCTTGGCCTCCAAGAGTGCTAGGGTTATAGGCATGAGCCACCAGGCCTGGCCAATACCACACTCCCTGAATTACTGTAGCTTCAGGGTCAACTACACCATAATCTAGTCCGGCGTGTTTCTTTACACCCTCTTTTTTATTCCACAATAGATTAATGTTCTATAGTCCAAAGTCTTGAAATTAGATTAAGCATTCTACCTATGCTTTTTCTTTTTTTTTTTGGCTGGGGCTGGGTTTGAACCTGCCACCTCTGATATAGGGGGCCGGCGCCCTACTCCTTGAGCCACAGGAACTGCCCTTCCACTTATGCTTTTCTTAAACTGCTTTTGCTATCCAGCTAGGCCCTTTACAATGCCATTAGAATTAAGAATTAGCTTGTCAATTTCAAATGTTTTTTGAAAGCCCACTGGGATTCTGTGTTGTGCCAGATCTACAGGTAAATTTGAGGACTGGCATCTTAACATTATTGAGTCTTTTGGTCCGTGGGCATAACATAAATTTCTCCACTTACTTAGATGTTCCTTACTTCATTCAGCAATGGTTTGTAGATTTAGGGGTACAAATTTTTTTTTTTTTTTTTGAGACAGAACCTCAAGCTGTCCCCCTGGGTAGAGTGCCATGGCATTACAGCTCACAGCAACCTCCAACTCCTGGGCTCAAGCAAGTCTCTTGCCTCCACCTCCCAAGTAGCTGGGACCACAGGCGCCCGCCACAACGCCTAGCTATTTTTTGGTTGCAGCCATCATTGTTGTTTGGCGGGTCCGGGCTGGGGATTCGAACCCGCCACCTTAGGTGTATGTGGCTGGTGCCTTAGCCGGTTGAGCTATAGGCGCCGAGCTGCTTTGTCAAATCTTGATGTGAGAGTAATACTGGTCTCATAGTTAGGAATTATTCTCCCCATGAAAGTTTGGCTACGATTATTGTTATTTGTTCCTTAATTATTTGATGGAATTCACCAATGAAGCTATCTGAGCCTGTAGTTTTCTTTGTGGCAAGATTTCAATTATGAATTTCATTTCTTTGTAATAGACATTGGACTATTCAAATTTTTGTTTTTTCTGGTATCCGTTTTGATAGTTTTGTCTTCAAAAAATTTGCCTATTTCCCATCTAAGCAGCCAAATTTATTGGATAACAAATTTATTGTTTATATATTCCCTTATGTCTACAGAATCCATAGTAGTATCCATTCATTCATTCCTGAAATTGGTCATTTGATTCCTCTGTTTTTTTTTTTTTTTTCAATCTTCCTTCTTTATTTGCTCTCTCTGGTAAGCTTACCAATTTTATTCATCTTGTAGGCCGGCGTGGTGGCTCATGCCTATAATCCCAGCACTCGGAAGGCCAAGGCAGGTGAATTGCCTGAGCTCACAGGTTTGGGACCAGCCTTAGTCAAGAGTTAGACTTCAGTCTCAAAAAACAGCCAGATACTTTATGTGGGAATGGTTCTGAAGCAATGTAAAAAAAAAAAAAAAATAGCTGGGCATTGTGGTGGGCGCCTGTAGTCCAAGCTACTGGGGAGGCAGAGGCAAGAGAATTGCTTAAGCACAGGAGTTTGAGGTTGTTGTGAGCTATGATGCCACAGCACTCTACCAGTGGTGACAAAGTAAGACCATCTCCAAAAAAAAAAAAAATTTATTCATCATGTCAGAGAACCAACTTTGGCTTTACTGACTTTCTCCGTAGCTTGTTCTCTTCATTATTTCCTTCCTTTGACTTACCTTGTGGTTAACTTTACTGGCTTCACTTTTTTGGCTAAGAAGAGAAACTTAGAGAATGAATTTCCGACTTTCCTTCTTTTCTAAAATAAACATTTAAAACTATAAATTTTCCCTCAGTAATACAGCTGTAGCAGCATCCCACAAGTTTCAATGTTATATTTTAATTATTATTTAAATAAAATACTTCTATGTTTCCTTTATAATTTTTTTTTTTGACTCATGAGTCACTCAGAAGTAAATTGTTTAATATCCAGATATTTGGGATGTTTGAAGACTTTTTAAAATTTAATTTCACTGTAGTCACAGAACATATTCTATGAGATTTCAGTCTTTCGAAGTGTACTGAGACTTGCTCCGTATCCTAACAGCTGGTCTGTCAGTGACCGTTCTATATGAACTTGAAAATAATGGGTATTCTATAGAGTCAGTTCTTACTGTCTTATTTTCCTAAGAGTCTCACTTTCCTTTTTCTTTGCACATATAGTAATGATGAATAAAAACTATACATTTGTTGGCTCAGCGCCTGTAGCTCAAGCAGCTAAGGTGCCAGCCACATACACCAGAGTTAGGGGGTTCAAACCCAGCCCAGGCCTGCCAAACAACAATGACAACTACAACCAAAAAATAGCCGGGCATTGTGGTGGGTGCCTATAGTCCCAGCTATGTGGGAGGCTGAGGCAAGAGAATCGCTTAAGCCCAGGAGTTGTGAGCTGTGATGCCACAGCACTCTACCTAAGGCAACAGCTTGAGGCTGTGTCTCAAAAAAAAAAAAAGAAAGAAAGAAAGAAAGAAAAAAAGAAAACTATACATTGTTGATAATACCCTGTGGCAACACTATATTCAGTTGAGTTGTAAAGTGAGTTAAATTTGTCATAGCCAGTAAATTGACTAGATTCAAACCACAGTGCATAGAAACTGCTCTGTTCTTATGGCTTCCCACTTTTTTAAACCTAGCAACCTAGTGGTGGTCTCCAGTGCCTTCATAATTTGGTGGGAAGAGTCAGGGACCACCGTTTCTATGATTTCCTTGCTCCAACAAATTCCTGCCTTCTGGCTCGGTGCCTATGGTTCAAGTGGCTAAGGTGCCAGCGACATACACCTGATCTGGTGGGTTCGAATCCAGCCCGCGCCCGCCAAACAACAATGACGGCTGCAACCAGAAAAATAGCTGGGCGTTGTGGCAGGCGCCTGTGGTCCCAGCTACTTGGGAGGTGGAGGCAAGAGACTTGCTTGAGCCCAGGAGTTGGAGGTTGCTGTGAGCTGTGATGCCACAGCACTCTACCCAGGCGACAGCTTGAAGCTCTGTCTCAAAAAAAAAATTTTTAAGCCAATTTTTGTAATTATTATATCACATATTAACTCCCTTAAATCTACCACTTATATCTTCTACCACTAGAAATAGAGGAAGTTGGCTCGGTACCTGTGGCTCAAGAGGCTAAGGCACCAGCCACATACACCTAAGCTGGCGGGTTGGAATGCAGCCCAGGCCCGCCAAATGATGACGATGGCTACAACCAGAAAAAAAAAAAAAAATACCCAGGCATTATGGCAGACGCCTGTAGTCCCAGATACTTGGGAGGCAGCAGCAAGAGACTTGCTTGAGCCCAGGAGTTGGAGGTTGCTGTGAGCTGTGATGTCATAGTACTTACTCTAACCAGGGCAACAGCTTGAGGCTCTGTCTCCAAAAAAAAAAAGAAAGAAAAGAAAAGAAAAGAAATATAGGAAGTGGAAATAATTCCCACAGTTTAATTGGTATATGAGAGAGTCCAAAACTGGCTCGGCGCCTATAGCTCAACCAGCTAAGGCGCCAGCCACGTACACCTAAGGTGGCAGGTTCAAATCCCCAGCCCGGACCCACCAAACAACAATGACGGCTGCAACCAGGCGTTGTGGCAGGCGCCTGTGGTCCCAGCTACTTGGGAGGCGGAGGCAAGAGACTCGCTTGAGCCCAGGAGTTGGAGGTTGCTGTGAGCTGTAATGCCACGGCACTCTACCTAGGGGGACAGCTTGAGGCTCTGTCTCAAAAGAAAAAAAAAAAGAAAGAGTCCAAAACTAACCAGGTATTGAGAGGAGAGACATTA
>CAUYTI010017007.1:0-20335 GCA_963575145.1 Galago senegalensis
AGCTATAGCCCAATTATAGCCCAATAATATAGGGACAGGGGAGAGGGAAGGGAGGGGATGGGGGAGGATGGGTGATTGGAGGGTGATTGGCAGGACCACACCTATGGTCCATCTTACAAGGGTACATTTGAATCTTTCTAATGCAAAATATAAATATCTTAATAACTTAAGAAAATGCCATGAAGGCTATGTTAACCAGTTTAGTGAAAATATTTCAAATCGTATATAAAACCAGCACACTGTACCCCATGACTGCATTAATGTACACAGCCATGATATAATTTAAAAAAGAATTTAAAAGGATAAGAATAGGAAATACTCAAAGATCATAATTGTCTATCATCAAAAACTGAAAAAAAGGCAAATTATTATTAATAAGAGAATAAGTGGTTGATATAACATAAATATACAAAAGTGAGTTGTATAGTAATATTAAAAAACACTTAGAATAAGTAACCTTTTAAAATATATTTATCCAATTATAAAATGGACAAAATATATATTGTAAATATGGTTTTGCATGTGTGTGCATATACACTTAAGACCTCCAGGGAGAAAATTCTAAAACTTTTCAGAAATATATCCAACGTAGAATCAATAAATGTACATTTTTACTATGTTCATGCATGGGAAGGCTCCGTATCATAAAGATCTCATATTCCCCACTGTAATCTATACAGTCAAATTATTCTAACAAAATTCCCAAAAACCTTTTTGTGAAACTTGAAAACACCACCTGGCTTGTATGAATTCTTGCCATGCCAGATGGTTTCTAAGCCATAGCTATCAAGACAGAGAACAAAGATAGATAAACAGACCAATAGAATAGAGCTCAGATAGCATGGTGAGTACATAGAAACTTTGGTTCATGCTATGGTTTAAATGTATGCCCCTTCAAAGGTTCACATGATGGAAATTTAACCTTCAGTGCAGCAGTATTGGGAGGAGGGACCTGCTGACAGATGATTGGGTTACAAGGGCCGAGTCCTCATGGATTAATGTTCTTATTGCAGGAAGGGATTAGTTATTGCAAAAGTGGGTTACTGTAAAGCAAGTTCAGCCCTTTCTTTCTCCTGTGCTTTCTGGCTCTCCCTGGATGCATTACCTCAAATGTGGATATCTCAGCCTCCGGAACTGTAGGAAATCTCTGTTCTTTATAAATTACTCAATCTGTGGAATAATGTCATAGCAGCAGAAAATGGACTAAACCCCAAAACTGGTACCAGGAGGGGGGTTGTCATTATAACAAACACCTGAAAATATGGAAATGTGGAAATAGCTTTGGAACTGGGTAGTGGGTAGAGGCTGGAAGAATTTAGAAGCTAGAAAAACCTCCGTTGCCATGAATGGACCATGAAGGGTGATTATGATGTGGGCACAGATGGAAATGAAGAACGAGGTGTTGGAACTGGTGTAAAGCCATCATCGTCCATCTTGCTATAGATTAGCAAAGACCTCTGCAAAATTGTGCCTTTGCTCTAGGGATTTATGGAATACAGACTTAGGAATGAGAAACTAGGAGGCTAGTTTTTTCATTATCTACAAACTAGATAATGAGAAATATCTAAACAGAGAAGCATTTGGGTTGTTTCCTGGCTACTTTTAGCCACATCCAGGAGTTGTGAGAGCAAAGGAAAGACTTAAAAATGAAATTTATAATTAAAATGGAAACAGAGTGGAAAATACACAGGCTGGTATATAAAGAGTGAAGAGTATGTTTGAGAGAGAATAGGAAGAGTGTGGCCAAGTTTGCCAAAGAAATTTGGTATAGATAGAGGGGAGCCAGGTTCTGTCATCAAGACAATAACAGCAAGACCCACCAAGACATTTCAGAGATCTTCAACACTGCCTCTCCCATATTGGCTTGGATCTGTAGGAGGGCAAAATGGTTTCAGGGGATAGGCCTGGGGTGCCCTCCATGGGCTTGCTGCCCAGAGCCGCACCAGGTCTCTGCCCCTATTACCCACACATATTTTTGCACAGTGCTGTGTGGCCATCCCAGCCATAGCAGCAAGCAGTCCCAGGTGAGGTATGAGCAATAAGCCTTGGCAGCCCCTGCATGGTGGTAAGTGTGCAGGCCTGCAAAATGCAAGAGGTATGGGGACATGCTTACCTCCTCATAGATTTCAAAGGATGTCACAAATATCTGTAGACTACAGAGAGTCCCCCTAGGGTGATATCTAGTGGAGCTGTGGAAGTGGGGCCAACCCCACTTGGCCAATTCCAAGACCACAAAGATATAAGACCCCCAGTGTGCAACTTCAATCCTAGAGAGTTGAAGTAGTTTATGATGGAAGCAGGACCATAGACATGGGGAGAGAGGGAGTGTTTAATAAGTGGTGCTGAGAATATTGAGAATATGGGAAAAATGTGAACTTTGTACTACATCGCACCAGACATAACAATTCCAACAGGACTATGTACTTCAATGCAAAAAGTAAAACTTTAAAAATTAAAAGGAGAACATAGAAGAAAGTCTTTATAATCTCAATATAGGGAAGATTCCTATAGAATCTTCTAGAAGGCACTAGAAAATATTGACAAAATTTAACAACATTCAAACTAAAATCTTCTATTTGTC
Source organism: Galago senegalensis (assembly GCA_963575145.1). Taxonomy (NCBI): domain Eukaryota; kingdom Metazoa; phylum Chordata; class Mammalia; order Primates; family Galagidae; genus Galago; species Galago senegalensis. The sequence continues at coordinate 2,582 of CAUYTI010017007.1, forward strand.
AAAGAAAAACTCATCCCAAAGTGAAAAGATGAGCCATAAACCGGTACAGAGTATTTGCCATATCAATAATTCAGAAAGCATTAGGATCCAAATGTATTAAAGAGTTTTCTCTCAATCAAAAGAAACAAGCAACCTAATTTTTAAAATAGGCATAAGGCGTGAACAGATACTTTACATAAATGTAAACAGAGGAACACGGATGGTCTATAGACATATAAAAATGTCTAACCTCCTTAGTGGACAGAAAAGTGCTAACTAAAACCATAGCAAAATAACTGTTTTCTACTCAGAGATTGGAAAAAATTAAAAATTAGACAATAGCCGATGTTGGCTGGATGTGGAGCAATGGAAACTTTCATACACTGGTGGTGGCATTGTAAATTTGTATAATCACACTGGATAATTTGGCATAGTCTTTGTATGGTGAAGACAGACATCCCCAAAGTCCCAGAAATTCTCCTGCTGGGAGTAGAGCCTACCCTAGGGAGGCTCTTGAACAGGTGTGACAAGAGCTATTCCCAAGAAGGTTCATGACAGCATTATTTATAAACTTTAAAAAAATCTCTAGAAATAGTCCACACGTCTGTCAACAGGACATGGATACAATAGGAATTTTTTTTTTTTTTCAGTTTTTGGCTGGGCCTGGGTTTGAACCCGCCACCTCCAGCATATGGGGCCAGTGCCCTACTCCTTTGAGCCACAGGCACTGCTCAGAATTTTTATTATTAAACAGTGTGCATCAGTGAAAATGCATCCACATAGATAAATCTCAAAAACATAATACTGAGTGAAAAAAAAAAGTTGTAAGAAAATATATACGGTAAAACGCCTTAATTATAGGCCCCCAATATATAAATGTTCCCAGTCATTTTCTGGAGTAGATACAAATGTAGTAAGCTATAAGGAAAAGCATCTTAATGATAAACACGAATCGTGGGTAATTGAATACGGTTACCCTTGGCAGAAAAGAACAGAATGTAATTGAGAGGGAGCATATCAGAGGCTTCAAAAGCATTGATAGCCTTCTGTTTCCCAAACTAAGGGGTGAGTACATGAATGTTGGTTTTATTATTCTTTATACCTGAAATACACATAATATATTCAACTTTATGACTGAAGCATCATACCGCATAATAAAAAGTATGAGTGCCGTATAAAATCTGAATATAGAAATGTATAAAGAAAATGTAAATCCCATCTAATTCTATTATCTATAGGTAACTACTTCTAGGATTTTTTTTTTATATTCTTTTACTCTTTGTTTGAAAGAGTACCACCACATTAAAAATTTCTTTAAAATACACCAGAAATGTTGGCAGGAAGCCTGTGACGTTGTGCCCTTGCATGGTAGCCAAACCTATCAGTGTAGATCATGGCATTTTCAAAGTCAGGAGAGGTCAGTGCTGTCACATGTCCCTTAATGATGGGCACACATTCTGAGCAATGTGTCATTCAGTGATGTCATTGTGGAAACATCATAGAGCACGTCACAGAGCAGGGGTTTTGCAGAATCATTTGTGATAGTTGTTGTTATCAGGCATACAAGTGTGAGAACTCGCTCTTTACAGCCTATTCTGGCTTTTGTCAGTTTTTTTTTTTTGTCTTACACTAGTAACTCCATTTTAATTTTGATAATTTTTAAACAGGAAGGAGGCACATATGCACTCTTAACCACCACCCCACCCCCAGTGGGACCCACATCACTCCTATTCAGATTCCCCTGGAGAGGACCTATGCTCATGGCCACACCTAATTCTAAGATGGGGCTGGCAAATGACGACCTGGGCTTGCAGGTCACATCTGTCTCAGCTGTGATTTATGACCAGAGAAGGAGAGAACACATTTGGGTGGACAGCCCACCTCTCCTGCCACAGTCCCACCAGGATAGTGACTTTGCCTGACCTCTCACATGTCCCCAACATCCAACAAAGTGCTCAGTAATCCTAACCCTCCCTCCAAGGCCATCCAGCCCCAACAATGCAAACCCCCCTTCCTGATGAATTATTTGCCTTAATACTTACTGTCTAACACATTATCTATTTCACTGATTTGTTTAATTTCTGTCTCTGCCACCAGGGTGTATGTTTCATGAGGGCAAGAATTTTTGTCTATTCCCTTTTTATCATTAGCAACTGAAAGAATGCCTGGCATGTAATAGTTGCTCAGTAGAGATTTGTCAAATGAAAGACTAAACACAGCAAGCCTTTGCCTTTGAAGGCTGCCACGTCCAGGGCTCTGAGTGGTAGTGACCTCTCCGGTTGCCTCTGTAAACAAATCAATGGAAGCTGCATGCATAGCTATTGGTGCTCCACCAACTTCAGTTTCCTCTATGCAAATCTGGCAAGTGAATTCGCAAGATCTTTTTTTAGAGGACAAGTTGTCTTCATGCAGGACCATGGGCTCACTACTGGGCACTGATTTAGCAATCTCAGATAACAGATCTATGTACAAGGATGCTAAGTGAAGGGATGAAGCTTTGAAAAATATAAAGTCATGTGCAAAAGCTGACAGATATGCTTAAAACTGGTTCGTTCTTTTGTAAAGCAAATGTACTTTATTCTCAAAGCCTAATAAGGACAGACAGAGCTATAGACGGCTGCTTAAAGAATTGGCAACAGAGTGCGGTCTGACTGTCTCAACAGTCCCAAAATGGGCTGGGAAATTGGTCAGGGTGACGTGTCCAGCTGAGCTCACAAAGGGCCTGTGTCCATGAGACACTGCAGCTGCTCATGTGAGGGCCGCTGAAGGCTATGAGAAGTGCTGCTGGCAGGCCAGTTGGAAGCTCTCCCACAGCTCTGTGAACTGCTGCAGGGAAGTCATCATTATAGACTGAATGTTTACGCCATCTCCAAATTCATATGTTGAAATCTAATTGCCAACATCATGGTATTTGGAGGTGAGACCTTAGGGAAGTGATTAGGCCGTAAAGGTGGGGCCCTGATAAGTGATATGAGTGCCCTTATGAGAAAAGACTCAAGAGCTAGCTGGCCCCATCCAACATGTGAGGACACAGTGAGAAGTCAGCCATCTGCAAGCCAGAGAGTGAGATCTGTCAGACACGGGATCTACTGGCACCTTGATCTTGGACTTCTCAGCCTGTATGACCATGAGAAATAAATGTGTTGTTCAAGCAACCCAGCCTATAGTAATTTGTTATAGCAAATGACCAGTTATAATAGCTACCAAAACAGTTGTCCTGGGTATCAGAACACAGAATCCAAAACTAAGAAAACTCACAATTTGCGGTGGGACTGTGGGCTAGAGATGCATTAGATAAGCCTCACCTGTCACTGGCAACAGCACGGACTCCAGAGAAAGGACAAGTAGCCAGGAGGGAGTGGGGGTGAGGACAGAGGTAATTGAATGTTTATTAAGCATCTACTGCATACCAAATACCGTGCTAGGTGATTTGCATACCTCATGTCTTTTACTCCCTACAACTCAACATAATAATAATTATAAACATGCTGTCCACTTCAAGACACTATTTATTGCAGACCTACTGAAAGCCTCCAGCTATACCGGAGGTAGTAGAGCATTAATGTCATAATTACTCCAAAATTACTATGGGGTAGACATATTCTCCCTGTTTTATAGATGATGACCTTCTCAAAGCTTGGAGACATGAGGAAACTCACCAAAGGTCACCCAAGCCGGGAGACAAATGTGAATCTAAAAGTCAAATCCTGTGTTTCTACAACCATCCTAAATTACATAACAAGCTTCCTTCTCTTTTTATGTCCCGACATATCAGGCTCTTGTTGTCTGATGTCGATATCAGTGAGGACTGAGGCCAAGCTGGCCATGACAAGGAACTTCTTTTCATCTGTTTGTTGACCCTCGGGAGAGCATGGTCATCAGCTGGTACCTGTGACAGCAGGATTGATTCGACCCTTCACACTCGGGCATCCTCCTGCTCTCAGTACCAGCTTGCAGGTTAACATCCTAAAAGCAACACCAAGAAGCTGCAGGCCTGACCCCAACAGTGACCTCTGACACACTCTGAGCTTTGCCATGTGCACATTTTAAAAACTCTGCCTTTGTTAAGCCAGGTGAACTCTGAGATGTAGGGACTATTACTCTCATCCCATTTTCTAGGCAGAAAAATGGAAGCAAAGAGAAGTTGAAAAATTCGCTCAAGGCAAATCAGTGGGGGGCGGAGGCAACATCTATTTTGTATTTATAGACGATATAAATATTTCCCCCTCATCCACTGGGAGGTCTGAGATACAATCCCGTAGGGTGCTTCAGAAGGTCTTACGGGGGCAAGTCCTTGTCATCACCCAAATCAGCGGCCAACTCAACAGTACACCCCTGCCTTGGCTTCCCTCATTCCCACCTCCTTCCTCAGTCCCTCCTTCTAGCTCCCCGCAGTCACTTCCTAAGTAAACTACCTGCCCACAGGTCTGTGTCTTGGGTTCTACCCTTCAGGGAACCCTCATTAAGATAGTGAAGGATCCCAAAACATAGGACCCTGAAGAAAGAACCCAGAAGGGACTGTGAAAATGAGCTTGGGTACCTTCTTCCATGCAATCAACTCACTTCAAGTCTCCGAACCTCTCAGTCTTCTCATTCATGAAACAGGTTGAATGAAAGCTGCCCTGTCTACAATCCCCCCAACAACATGGCTGAAAAGAGTTTGAAAAAAACCACTTGTTCTTATTTAAAGTGCTATAAAAGTACAAGGCATTACTTAGAAATGTACCAAAGCTTAGCTTCTGTCTCAGAATTTGACATGAATGTTACACCCCGCTTCAGCTTGACCTTGGGATTTGACTCTTTTGGTGTAATTTTTAGGGTCCCTGAACTTGCATGTGACCAGTCATTGTGTGACAGTGTATGTAGGTCAACATCATCCCTGGTAACATCAGCAATTCAAACGAGGTGAGTCTTTTGAATGAATTTTCAGTAACTTGTTCTTCATTTTCAAATATAGGTAATCATGCTTGGTATAACTTAACTTTTAAAAAAATTCTCTGGCACTTTACGTAACTAATCAATAGTTCAGTATAATGAGTGTTTACAAAGTAAATGCAAAAATATTCCGTGTTTATTATAAAAGCCGTTAATATCTTGTCAAATTTTTAAGTAGTGACGAAAGGACATAGATGTTTCATATGAAGAACAGAGAGTCCTTTAGCTAGATAACTTTAAAAAGCATATTTTACTGTCTTTTTTTATTATTTGTACAAATTTATAGTGTACAATAAAATGTTGTTACATGCACATAATTCATAGTGATCAAGTCAGGATACTGAAGTTGTCCATCACCCGAGTACAATATATTTTTGTTTAACTATCGGGAGTGCCAAACAAGTATCCACATTGTAAGAGATGTTATCTGTGTAGTATCTGTCAGTTGTGTATATACTTTGAGCACCTCTTGTCGTTGAAGAACTCGAACGGGACTTGTATTCATCTTTGTTATTGGTATGGATTGAGTATTATAATCTTGATCCTGTTTTTTCCTTTCTTAAAATGGGTATGCATTTTAGGGGTACACTCTGTATACCCACCCTGCCCTGCTACCAAACATTCAATGTATCTCTTCCTTCTGACGGTGTGTTTGTACCCTCTGACCTCCTTGTCTCTGTCCTTCCCTCTCCTACGTACTCACCCTTCCAAGTCTCTGTTCTCTCTTTCAACGCTTTACCTCCATATGATCAAAATTTTCACGTACAAGGGCAAACATATGACATTTGTCTTTTTCGTGCTTGACTTATTTCACTTAACATAAGGATCCCCACTTCCATCCATGTTGCTGCAAATGACGTGATTTCATTCCAGTGTGTATATAGACCACATTTCCTTTACCCATTCATCCGTCAATACAACCCGTTCATCTGTCAATACAACCCATTCATCCATCAATAGACATTCGAGTCCATATCACAGCTATTGTGAATACTGCTGCAATAAACAGGGGGCACATTGATCCCTTTGATATATTGATTTCTATTCCCTTGAGTAGTAGGATTGCCAGATCAAATGACAATTCTATTTTTTTTAAAGAAATCTCCATCCTGTTTTTTATAGTGGCTGTGCTGGTTTTGCCCACAACAATGTGTTAGAGCTCCCTTTTCCTCACATCCTTGTAACATCTGCTAATTTTTTTTTTCCATAATAGCTGTTCTGACTGGAGGAAGATGATACCTCACTGCAGTTTTGATTTGCGTTTCTCTAGAGGTTAGTGATATTGCCCATTTTTCATGTACCTGTCCACCATTTCTGTCTTCTTTCATGAAATGCCTATTCACGTCCTTTGCCCACTTTTTAATGGGATTATGTGGGGTTTTTCCTGTTCCTTGTATATTCTGAAGATTAGTCCCCTGAATGAAGAGCTTGCAAACTTATTCTCCCATTCAACAGACTGTCTCTTCACTGTTGGTTATTTCTTTTTGTGTACAGAAAGGTTTTAGTTTAATTAAGTCACATGTGTCTATTTTTGGTTTCATTATCTGTGCTTTTGAGGTTATAATCATGAATTCGTTGCCTAGACCAATGTCCAGGAGAGTTTTCTCTTGGTTTTACTATAGTATATTTATGGTTGGGAGTCTTATAGTTAAGTTTTTAATCCACTTTGAGTTGACTTTTCTGTATGGTGAGATAGGGATCCACCTTTATTCTTCTTTCACGTTGCTATACAATTTTCCCAATTTGTCAAAGATCAGCTGGCTGTAAATATATGGTTTATTTTTATTCCATTCATCTATGTGTCTGTTTCACAATAACATGCTGTATTGACCATACAGCCTTGTAATATATCATGAAGTCGAGTAACATAGTATCTCCATCTTTGTTCTTTTTGCTCAGTATTACTTTGGCTTTGCTGGTTCGTTTTGTTTTGTTTCATGTGAATTTTAGGATTGTATTTCTAATTCTGTGAATAATGACTTTGGTATTTTGAGAGGAAGAGCATTGAATCTGTAGATTGCTTCGGGTGCTAGAGTCACGTTAACGATATTCTTTTAATTTGTGAGCATGGGTATTTTTCCATTTGTTTGTGTCGTCTTCACTTTATTTGATTGTTGGTTAGTAGCTTTCCTTATAGAAATCTTTCACCTCTTCATCAAACTTATTCCTACGTATTATTTTAGTGTAGCTATATGAATGGAATTGCCTTCTAGATTTCTTTCTCAGTTAGAGCATTATTGGAATGCAAAAATGCTACTGATTTGTGTATCTTACTGTTTATGTCCTGCAACTCCTCTGAATTCGTTTATCAAATGTAAGAGTTGTTTTGGTGGAGGCTTTAGGTTTTTCTAGACAAAACATCGTATCATCAGCAAAGAGGAACAATGTGACTTCTTTTTTACTTTGAATGCCTTTCATTTCTTTCTCTTGCCTAATTGTCTCTTCCTCCGGCAAGGGCTTCCAGGACTATGTTGAATAGGAACAGTGAGAGTGGGCATCCTTGTCTGGTTCCAGTTCTTAGAGGAAAGATGTTCAACTTTGCCACTTTCAGTACGATGTTAGCTGTGGGTTTATAGTATGTGGCCCTTATTGTTTTGAGATATATTCTTTTTATGCTTAGTTTATTGAGTTATCATGAAAGAATGTTGAATTGTATCACATGTTTTTTCTGCATCTATTTAGATGCTACGATATCTGTGCTTCAGTCTGTTGATCTATCATGCTTACTGATTCGCATGTGTTGAACCACTCTTGCATCCCTGGTATTAGTTGTACTTGATCATGGTGTTGGATTCAGTTTGCTAGTATTTTATTGAAGCTTCTTGTGTCTATGTTTATCAGGGATATCGGCCTTTAGTTTTCTTTTTGTGTTTTTCTTTGTTCTGATTTTGTCATCAGGGTGATGCTAACCTCATAGAATAAATTAGGGAGAATTTCCTCCTGTTCTATTTTTTTAGAATAGTCTCAGGAGGCTTGGTATTAATTCTTTATGTTTGGTAGAATTCATCTGTGAAGCTATCTGGTCCTGAGCTTATTTTGATTGGCTATATTTTGTTGGTTTTGAGCTTATATTTGTTACCGAATCAATCTCACTACTCATTTTTTATCTATTCAGGTTTTCTACTTCTTCCTGATTCAATCTTAGTAGATAATGTGTTCAGGAATTCATTTATTTCCTCTGGTTTTCCAGTTTTTCAACACATAATTGTTCATAGCAGTCTTTGATGATGTTTTGATCTTCTGTGATATCAATTATAATGTCTTTTTCATTTCTGATTTTTTGGGGGGGTTATCTCTTATTTTTGAGGTTAGTCTAGCTGGCAGTTTATCCATTTTGTTTGCCTTTTTTAAAGTATCAACTTTTTGTTTCATTAATCCTGTGTATTTTTGTCTCCATTTCATTTAATTCTGCTCCAATCTTTGTTATTTTTTTTTCTTCTAAATTTTGGCTTGCTTTTTGCCTTGCTTTTCTAGTGGCTTACGATAGATTGTTATGTTGTTGATTTGTAATCTTTCGCCCTTTTTGATGTAGGCATTCATTGCTATAAACTTTCCTCTTAGAACTGTTTTTTTTCTGTATTCCATGGGTTTTGGTATATTGTGTTTTCATTTTTATTTGTTTTAAGAAATTTCTTTAATTGTCATCCTAATTTCTTCATTGACCTGCTGGTCACTAAGGAACACATTGTTTAATTTCCATGTACTTGTGTAGTCTCCAAAGTTCCTCTTGGCATTGATTTCTAGTTTTATTCTACTATGGTCTAAGAAAATACTTTATAAGATTTTGATTTAATTTTTAAATTGTTAAGACTTTTGTTGTCATTGTTGTTTTGTTTGTTTGTTTTGAGACAGAGTCTAACTATGTCACCCTTGGTAGAGTGCTGTGGCTCACAGCTCACAGCAACTTCAAACTCTTGGGCTTAAGCAATTCTCTTGCTTCAGTCTCCCAGTAGCTGGGACTACAGGTGCCCACTGCAACGCCCACTATTTTTTTTTGTTGTTGTTATTGTTGTCATTGTTGTTTTTAGCAGGCCCTGGCTGTGTTTGAACCCACCAGGCCTGGTGCATGTGGCTGGCACCCTAACCACTGAGCAATGGGCACCAAACCTTAAGACTTGTTTTGCGGTCTAACTTATGCTCTATCCTGGAGAATGTTTCTTGTGCTGATGAAAAAAATGTATATTCTGTAGTTCTTGGATAGAATGTTCTGTGTCTGTGCAGATGCAATGTTTGTTGATTTTTTTATCTAGATGATCTGTGTAATGCCAAGAGTCAGGTGCTGAAATTCTTCACTATTATTATATTATAGTTCCAACTTTCTTTTTATTAATCTAGTAACATTTACTGTATATATACCCAGTGTTGGATATATATATATATATATTTATATATGTACATATATGTGTGTGTGTGTGTGTGTTTAAAATTATCATAGCCTTAGAAGTGATCAAGGAATACAGCAGCATCTCAGGTTACAAAATCAACACTCATAAATCTGTAGACTTTACATATACCAACAATAGTCAAGCTGAAAAAATAGTCAAGGACTCTATTCCTTTCACAGTAATGCCAAAGAAGATGAAATATTTGGGAGTTTACCTAACAAAGGATGTGAAAGATCTTTATAAAGAGAACTATGAAACTCTAAAGAAAGAAATAGCTGAAGATGTTAACAAATGTAAAAACATACCATGCCCATGGCTGGGAAAAATCAACATTGTTACTACCCAAAGTAATATATAATTTAATGCAATCCCCATTAAAGCTCCACTGTCATACTTTAAAGATCTCAAAAAAATAATACTTTGTTTTATACAGAATCAGAAAAAACCTTGAATAGCCAAAACATTTCTCAGAAATAAAAATGAAGCAGGAGGAATCACGCTACCAGACCTCAGATTATACTGTAAATTGATAGTGATCAAAACTGCATGATACTGGCACAAAAACAGAGAGGTAGATGTATGGAACAGAATAGAGAACCAAGAGATGAACCCAGCTACTTACTGTTGTTTGATCTTTGACAAGCCAATTAAAAACATTCAGTGCAGAAAAGATTCCCTATTTAACAAATGGTGCTGGGTGAATAGGCTGGCAACCTGTAGAAGACTGAAACTCTCACCATTAACTAAGATAGACTCTCATTGGATTAAAAATTTAAACTTAAGACATGAAACTATAAAAATACTAGAAGAAAGTGCAGGAAAAACACTTCAAGAAATCAGTCTGGATGAATATTTTATGAAGAAGATCCCTTGGGCAATTAAAGCAACACCAAAAATACATTACTGGAATCTGATCAAACTAAAAAGCTTCTGTACAGCCAAAAACACGGTAAGTAAAGCAAGCAGACAGCCCTCACAATGGGAGAAGATATTTGCAGATTATGTCTCCAACAAAGATTTAATAACCAGAATCCACAGAGAATTCAAACATACTGGCAAGAAAAGAAAAAAAAAAAACATCTCAGGGTGGGCAAGGGACTTGAAAAGAAATTTCTCTGAAGAAGACAGGAGCACGGCCTACAGACATGTGAAAAGATGCTCATCATCCTTAATCATGGGAGAAACGCAAATCAAAATCACTTTTACATATCATCTAACTCCCTTAAGATTAGCCCACATCACAAAATCCTAAAACCAAAGATGTTGGCACAATGTGGAGAAAAGGGAACATTTCTACACTGCTGGTGGGAATGTCAACTAATACATTCCTTTTGGAAAGATGTTTGGAGATCATTTAGGGATCACTTAGGGATCTAAATTCCAACCTTCCTTTACTCTACTAGGTATATATCCAGAAGACCAAAAATCACTTTATAACAAAGATATTTGCACCAGAATGTTTATTGCAGCCCACTTCATAATTGCTAAATCATGGAAGAAGCCCAAGTGACCATCAACCCATGAATGGTTTAATAAATTGTGGTATATGGACACCATGAAATATTATGCAACCTAAAAAAAGATGGAGACTTTACCCCTTTCATGTTTACCTGGATGGAGCTGGAACATATTCTTCTTAGCAAAGTATCTCAAGAATGGAAGAAAAAGTATCCAGTGTACTCAGCTCTACTATGAAACCAATTTATAGTTTTCATATGAAACCTATAACCCAACTATAGCCCAAGAAGAGGGAAAGGGAGGAGGGGGAGGATGAGTGGAGGGAGGTTAATTGGTGGGAACACGCCTATGGTGAATTTCATGAGGGTACATGTTAAATTTACTAAGTGTAGAGTGTAAATGTCTTAACACAATAACTAAGAAAATGCAGTGAAGGCTATGGTAACCAGTTTGATGAAAATATTTCAAATGATATATAAAACCAGCACATTGTATTCCATGATTGCATTATGTACACAGCTATGATTTAATAAAAACCATATATAAATAAATAAAATTATATCCTCTTGCTGGATTGATCCCTTTATCATTATATCATTGAATCATATCATTGTATCATTTTAAATAGTTGGCTATTTTAAATTGCTTATGAACTTTATGGATACCCTGTATAATGACCTCCTTTGCCTTTTTTTTTTTTACTGTTTTTGTACCCAAAGTCTTATTTTTCTGACTAGTATAATTAGACCTACATGCTTTTGATTTCTGTTTGTGTGGAATACCTTTGTCCATCCCTTTACATTCAGTCTATATGTATCTTACAGGAAACATTTCATTGTTCACAAAACCCTTTAATTACTCAGAAATGCTAGGTTACCTATTGTCAAAACTACAGCCTTGGGTGGGCCCTGTGGCTCAAGGAGTAGGGCACTGGTCCCATACACCAGGGGTGGTGGGTTCAAGCCCAGCCCTGGCCAAAACTGCAAAAAAAATCTACAGCCTGGGCTGTAACATAATGAGTACTCAATGAATAATTGTTGAATAAATAAAAACATCAGGGTTCTGATTTGGTTGTTTATTTTTTCTCCTGCTCAACATTCAACACCCCTTCTATTTGTGGGAAATTCTCTGTAGTGTGGAGCATTAGTAAGATTCAGAGTCCTGCCCTCTATAGAAGCTGAAGAACAGAAATTTGGCTGAGGCAAGAGAATCACTTAAGCCCAAGAGTTTGAGGTTGCTGTGAGCTATGACACCAGAACACTCTACCGAGGGTGAAAAGTGAGACTCTGTCAAAAAAAAAAAAAAAAAAGGAAAGAAGGAAGAAGGGGGGGGAAGGAAGGAAGGAAGAAGAAAAGAAAGAAAGAAAGAAAGAAAGAAATCAATCAATCAATCAATCAATCAATCTGGCTGGGCTCAGTGGCTCACATCTGTAATCCAAGAACTCTGGGAGACTGAGGTATGAGGATCACTTGAAGTCAGGAGTTCAAGAACAACCTGAAAAAGAGTGAGACTCCACCCCTACCAAAAGTTCAAAGAAAAAAATTAGCCAGAAATGTGCATGCCTATAGTTCCAACTAAATGGGAACCTGAGGCAGGAGAAAGGCTTGAGCCCAGGAGTTTGAGGTTACAGTGAGCTATGATGACACCACTGCACTCTAGCCAGGACAACACAGCAAGACTCTGTTTAGGAAAAAAAGATGAAGAAAAATCTTTCCTCTTCTCACCCCCAGGAAGCCTAGACAACGGCACATTAAACAGACTCAACTATTCAGATGTTCCCACCTAACTCGGAATCCCAAAGACAAAACCCAGGACTCCCAGAATCCATAGGCTGGCTTCCTAATCAATGAAGAAGTATCCAAGTCAGAAAGGCCCAGGGGAAGCCCCTACAGTTACCGCTTTCTAGCAGAATATATATCAAAAGCACTTCCACGTCCCTGAAAGCAGGAGTCACTGAGCCACCATTTTCACCAAAGGTCTGAAGCTGGTACCACATCCCCTAGTACCTGCCAGTTACACAACTCTAGGGCACCTTTCAAATATAGCATATAGTGTGATTGGCTCTCCTGAAGTTATTAGGTGCAATTGTTCACACAATTATGGAAACCACAAAGTTCTGTGATGTGCTGTCTACAAGTATGACAACCAGGAGGGCTGATGGTATAATTCAATACTAGTACAAAGACCCAACAACCAGCGGAGCTGATGATGTAACTGCTAGGCTTAGGCTCAAGTCCTGAGAAACTGGGGTGCCCCTCGGTTTAGTCCCAGAGGCAGGAAGAGATGGATGTCCCAGCTCAAGAAGAGAGAGTGGAAATTCACTCTGCCTCCATCTTGTTATTCTGTTTGGTTCTCAGTGGGCTGGGTTGTGCCTGCCCACCTTGTGGGTGGAGAGGAGTAGATTTCCTTTACTATTCTACTGATTCAAATGCTAATCTCTTCCAGAACACCCTTACTGACACACCCCAAAATAATGTTTTACCAGCTATCTGGTCATCCCTTAGCCCAGTCAAGTTAACATGTGAAACTAACCATCATAGCTACTTTGGCTGATGTAAAAGATAAGGACTTTAGGAGCCACACTGTACTGCTCATGTTGCCGTGATGCTGGAGTGAAGGGGAGGTGTAATGCACTGCAGATGGTCAGAGTCACAAGCTCTCTGGGAGAAACCAGAGTCTCTCCATCAGAATATGGAGAATCTAGGAACGTCTACCTTCACTCTCCATATGGGAAAAATCAAGACAGAGAGGAAAGGACCCTCCAGGCTCACACAGCCATCAAGAAGCAGAGCCACATCCAAATCCCCTCCCCTGCAGGAAGAGCAACTGGGCAGAGTTTAGCAAGTTCATGCTGAGGTGGACTTGGAGCCATGGCTAGAAGAGAATATGATTCCTGGGAAAGACAAGAGAGACCAAAAAAAAAGAATCAAGAATTGACTGCTGGCTACAAGTGATCCTCGGGATGCAATTTCTTCCCAACTCTGACATCATTTGGGAGCTTATTTTCAACTGAATGTTGTTTCAAGTCAGCAGGAGCTGGTGCCAAGGGAACACAATTGACAGATGCCTTTTCCTTTTCAATTTCCAAGAAAGCAGGTGGCTGCAGCCAACTCCCCAGGTGCCCAAGTTTGCAGTCTAAAGTTCTCTGGATTTGGGAACAGCCCCAATCCCAAAGACTCATCATCATCTGGGTTGAGAGATGTTTCAGTCCAATGACATTGGCCATAACCAGCTAAGAGTCTTTTATGATGTGGTCCAACTGTACATCAGGGACTTGGCAAAGATATAAAGGGAATTTTTTTTTTTTTTTTTAGGACTAGGCCTCCTTCATTCTAAATAAGTAGAATATTTGAAACGTCCTCTAAACCACCTGGGCCCTGGGATTGAATTTTATGATGTATTTTATAAAATACAAGTCTTAGAAATAACATACCACACTAGCAACTGAGGATCTGTTCAGAACCTCTGGCAAATGCACTCGGGGGGCAGGAAGGAGAGTTAGGGAGAAGGAAGAGTCTGCAGGGGCTCCCAGAGATTTCCTCTGGAAGGAGAAACTTAGCTAGTGTTTCTGTGAAGCTTTGATGGGACTGAAAAGTTTCCAAGAGCATGTTCAAAAGGCTGTGGGCTCTGGCTGCTGCCTCCTTATTTCTGGGGGGTGGGGAGGGCAGGGAGAGGACCTTTGCTAACATCAATGGTCACAGTCACCCTGAGCAATAACTCTACAATAAATTGCCTTTGTGGAAGAGCTCGCTGAGGCTGTGGGGGAATCCCAGGGGAACAAAAAGTAGCCTCCAGAAAGAATGTGGCTCCAACCCATCTGGCCTCAACTGCTGCCTCATGGTGGCTTGTCTCCCCCCAGCTCACATGCCACCTTCTCTTACACACATGAATCTCTGTGCCCAGGAGTAACCTACATAGAGCAGGAGGCTCGTGACCGCGTATCTCTAAGATGCCACATCCAGGATGCACTGATCTCGCTCTGAAAGCTTTGGACAATACTGGAGAATTTTGTTGTTGATTTTGTCAAAGAACAAAACATCAGGAAATTTTTGCAGCACTCCACTCACAAATCCTTCTGAAAAATCGCTTGTAAACAATTTCCCCTCTCTGCAAAATTTCAGCTTCACAGAAAATGTCAAAAGTCCATTTCCACCCTCCCTGTCCCCTGCTTTCTCAGCACTCAAGCCTGTTTCTGGTTCGCTGTGGGCTGAGTCCCACACCACTCATGCCACTTAACCTGTCATCTTGCCACCACAGGAAACCTGTGGGAAACATGGTCAGGAGCCCTGCCCTGCCCTGCCCTTTATCCCTTATAAAGCAGCCACGGTTTGATCCATTCTCTCTCTGCTGGCTCGTAAGATCCATGAGGCCAGAACTGTGTCTAACTGCTCTCTCTCTCCTCTGTGGCCCACACAGCAGTTTGTGTTTAATAAAAGCGCCATGAATGTTTGTTCTGCAGCAAAATCATGGGGGGGTGGGGGATGCTTGCCCATCTTGAAACTCTGACCCTTGGCACCTGCCCGCTGTGACCCAAGGTACACCTGGTAACAGGTGTGTTAATTTGCCATCACAAATTGGGTGGCTCAAAACAACAGAAACATATTCTCTCTAGTTCCAGAAGCTAGAAGTGCTCAATTAGGGTATTGAGAGGGCCATAGTCCCTTCAAAGTCTCTAGAGGAGAATTCTCCCATGTTCCTTCCCCCTCCTGACAGCCCCAGATGCCCTGGTTGGTGGGATAGACCTCCAATCTCTACCTCCATCTTCCAGCGGCCTTCTCTTCCATGTCTCCGTGCCTTCCTTCACCCAGTTTTTTTTATAAGGACACCAGATTTAGGGTCACCCTAATATAGCAGGACCTCATCTTCACCTAACCAATTACATCTGCAAAGACCCTAGGTCCAAATAAAGTCACCTTCTGAAGTTCTCAATGAGAATGAATTTTGTGGAGACAACACAGTATATCAGGAAACAAAACCATAATGTTCTGAGGTAAACAGGTAAAATGATGGTTTTTTTCACAGTCAATGTGAATGATGTCATATGGTGGAGTTCTGGACTTGTCAGTCAAGGAATAGCTAATTGTTTCAACAAATACAAATTTTTTGTTGTGTATTACATAAGAAATTCCTATCCCCTGGGTCTCTTGGCATTTTAAGAATAAGTTTGTGTCCTGACCAGACACCATGGCTCACACTTATAATCCCGGAACTCCAGGAGGCCAAGGCAGGAGGATTCCTTGAGGTCAGGAGTTTGAGACCAGCCTGAGCAAGAAAGACCCCACCTGCATCTCTACTAAAATAGAAAATTTAGGCCAGGCATAGTAGCTCATGCTTGTAGTCCCAGCTACTCAGGAGGCTGAGGAAGGAAGGAAGGAAGGAAGATCCCCTGAGCCCATGAGTTTGAGGTTGCTATGAGCTATGATGCCATGGCACTCTACCCAGGGCAACAGAATGAGACTATTTATCCAAAAAAAATAAGTTTATGTCCCATGTTCCTCTATCCTGAGGGCCACAGAAGCCACAGCTACAGCATTCTGTCTGCTGGAGACAGAAGCAGGCTTAGTTTTGGTGTGGCCTAAAGCTCATGTGATCTGTTCTCTGGGGGCCACCTAGAGAAACAGAGTACAAAATTGTGAATGCAAAATTAAGTTTAGGAATGAATATTTATTAGACTAACCATGAGCTATACATTTCTAAAAGCTGATAAGTACCATAAAATCTCAAATTTGTGTCTTTATTGACTTTGTTCCTACATTTCTGGCTGCCTTCTCTTTGATCACCCCTGCACGTGACAACAACTTCATCATATTTTCGGCAGCGGGAACTGTTAATTGAACCACTCTTCCTCCAGTTTGGACCCTTAAAAACTGTTTTCATTGCGGACAGTTTAGAAAAAGTTTCAGCTCTAAGACTTACTATTGGAGATGTCGTGTGAATTTTTAAGATTATCATCAAATTTGGGGAAATTTCTGTAAAGTTTCTTTCATATATGAGCTGTAAGATTTTCAGAGCATTTCAAGTTTTCTTGTATGACTCATCTTAGATTCTTTTTGAGTTGACAACATTCATTAACCAGCTTGATGTCGATGTCATGAAATAGCATTAAAATAGTTTCGTGGTATTTTTAAAAACCTGCCTTTCCAAAGGCCTGATCACTAGACTCTCAGAGAACGCAAGTTAATCAATAAGAAAAGAGCAAACAATCTCATTTATAAGTGGGCAAGAGACTTGAACAGAACCTTCTCTGAAGATGACAGGCAACTGGCTAACAAACATATGGAAAAATGCTCATCCAGAGTCTTTAATCACCAGAGAAATGCAAATCAAAACCACTCTGATATATCACCTAACTCCAGGAGATTAGGCCATATCACAAAGTCCCAAATCTGCAGATGCTGGTGTGGATGTGGAGAGAAGGGAACACTTCTACATTGCTGGTGGGACTATAAACTAATACAACCTTTATGCAAAGAATTATGGAGAATTCTTCAAGAACTAAAAGTCTTCTTACTAGGTATCTACCCAGAAGAACAAAAATCATTTTACCACAAAGACATCTGCACCAGAATGTTTTTGGAGCTCAATTCATAACTGCCAAGTTGTGGAAGCAGCCCAAACACCCACCAGCCCACGAATGGATTAACAAACTGTGGTGTAGGTATGCCATGGAATACTATTCAGCCATGAGAAAAGATGGAGACTGTATATCTTTTATGTTTACTTGGATGGTGTTGAAACACATTCTTCTTAGTATTTCAAGAATGGAAAAAAAAATTATCCAATGTACTCAGTACTAATACGAAACCAAAATATAAACAATTATGAATGATAACAAACAAATATAGTCTAGCAAGGGGGAGGGGAAGGGAAGGAGAAAGAAGAGGGAGGGGAGGGGAAGGAGAAAGGAGGGGGAGGGGAGGGGAATGAGGAAGGAAGGGGGGAAGGGAAGGAAAAAGGAGGGGGAGGGGAAGGGAAAGAGAAAGGAGGGGGAGGGGAC
>CAUYTI010017008.1:0-21584 GCA_963575145.1 Galago senegalensis
CAGCTACTTGGGAGGCGGAGGCAAGAGACTCGCTTGAGCCCAGGAGTTGGAGGTTGCTGTGAGCTGTAATGCCACGGCACTCTACCCAGGGGGACAGCTTGAGGCTCTGTCTCAAAAAAAAAAAAAAAAAAAAAAAGTAAACGGAAAAGGGCGGGAAATGTCTGTGAACACATATGGGAAGTAACAAGCGCAACAGATACAGCAGCCTGGACGGGCCGCCCACACCAGTGATGGGGCACAGGCGGGGAAGCCAGGCCTGAGACCCACCCCCTGCAGCAGCTCACCCCTCCCAGGTCTCAGGAAGCTGGAAGACTTGCACTTGTCCTGGAGGGTGTAGGGCCACTGCTGCCTGGCAGGGGGAAGAAAGGCTGCCGGCCCCTGCTATGAGTCACAGAGCTGGGACTCACCTGCTGCTCCCAAGCAGGCAGCTGGCCGGCACCAAGCTTCGTCTCTTAGAGGAAATATCCTCGGAATTTTTAAAGGTATTTTGGTAATGATATGGGGACATAAGGTCTGGGTGTTTTGTGGGGAGACTTTGTTAGGATGGGAGCAGCCTCTCCCATCTCCTCTTTCAGGGACTCCCATGCAGGTTTGAGTCGATGTCCAGGGCCCCACGCTAGCCTTTTCCAGCACGTTTGGTCCTGACTCCAACCTCACTCACCACTCAATCACCTCTTTGCTGTTGGTAGCTCCCCAGTTTCCACTCTGGCCCTGAAGCCCAGCCCCACCCACAGCTGTGCCTGCAGCCGTAGCCTGCTGGCTCCACCACAGGGCTCTCCCACCCCCTTCCCAGAGGCCCCCAATTCACACCTGACTCAGTATTGACCCCCTGCCTCTCTCACACCAGCCCCCAAAGATTCTTCCCAAAACCTGAACAAATCCACTGCATGCCACGAGCCTACTCAAAGTGTCCTGCCCCTGGGTCACAGTGATGGCCCCCAACTTGCCCCTCTGCTTCCAGGAGGCCCCAACCCCCTGTGCCAGTCCACTCATCTACCTGTGAAGGATCACCAAACCAGCCTGCCCCAAAGTCTGTTCTCCTGTCACTCAACACCTGCTTAGAAACACCCATGACACATCCTGGAGCCACCTCCATGCCCACCAGTATGGAAAGATGACCTAATAGCAGGGTTCAGAGGTGAGCCACAGGGAGAAGTGGCCCAGTGTGGCACCATGGAGGGCACACCCTGCACCCCAGTGAAATGTACCCAAAGACAAAGGAACAGCACCCTGGCCAAATGGGGTACAAGCCACAACATGCAACTTTGCTCAGAAGAGTAAAATCCAAATTCCTTAGGCTGCCTTTTAAAAATGTTTCAGCAGCTGATCTTACCCCAAATTTCAGTCCTATGTACAGCACAAGGAGCTTCTGATCCAGGAAGACTGGAGGTGGGATCTTCCCCATGCCAGGAGGGTGTTCTTATCACCCCCCTTCCCCTGGTCTGTGATCTGCCTGTTATTTGCTGGCCATTAAAACCCCACCTGCTCCCTGAGCCTGCAGGACCAGAGCCCTCCTGAGAGCACAGTCAGGGCACACCCTCTGGCTCAGGCCCTCGGGATGTGTCTGAGATGTGTCCTGGGTCTCCCTGGCCTCCCATCTGGATCAGGGACCTGCAGGGCAAGCTACCACAAAGACCCAGTGATGCTGCAGCTGTGGGGGCTCCAGTGCTAACATGGACAGGCCCAAGAGGCACAGTCCTACCATAGAACCAGCTTCCTCAGCCCCAGACCAGAACCGTCTCCCAGAGAAGGAAAATCTTAGAATCTCTATTGCCTGGCCACCACGAGCCACAAACAGACTCTTCTGGCCCAATTCCATCTGCACAGCTCCCTTCACTAACCCGTCATCCCAGAAAGGAGGAGGAAACTTCCAGAGCCCAGCTGGGACACCCAGCCACCCCCAACTCACCGCTCATGCAGGCCTCGTGCAGGGGGGATGCTGTGTACAGAGGTGGGTTGACCTTGGCCCCATAGGACAGCAAGAGCTTTACACACTCAATGCTGCCGGAGGCACAGGCGTCACAGAGAGGGGTGCTGCCGTCGATGTTCCGGGCGTCCACCTCATGGGGGGAGAAGCAGGTGTCAGAGGGTGGGGGGAGAGATGCTGTGCAGCCTGCTGTCCCCCCATCCCCCACCCCACCCCTCCAGGCAGATTCCTCTCTGCAGAGACCCCTCCTGGAAGCACTGCTTTGCTGTT
Source organism: Galago senegalensis (assembly GCA_963575145.1). Classification (NCBI taxonomy): domain Eukaryota; kingdom Metazoa; phylum Chordata; class Mammalia; order Primates; family Galagidae; genus Galago; species Galago senegalensis. The sequence continues at coordinate 2,198 of CAUYTI010017008.1, forward strand.
GCATGCAAAGGCAACATCAAGGCAAGGACGTTTGAGGACAGACCCATCAGTGGGGGTCCCTGTGGCCTGCTAAGCAAAGAAACCATCCCATCTTTGGGGGCTCTTTTATCTCGGGATAGGATAAGTTCAGCCTCCTCCTTGATGCACCCCCCATACCTAACAGGCACAGAGCAGGGGTTGCAAGCTAGGAGGCAGGATATAAAAATGGGTTTTAACTCAGGCCTCAAGTGGAGGAAACGCCTGGGACCACAACATGTGCCTCCTCTAGCATGACCATCACAGGCCAGGAAAAAGGCAACTCCCTACACTGGCAAATTCCGCTTAGAATTTGACCACATTCTGCTTCTGTTTGGGTAGGTGCTGAAACTCATTCCAGCACAAGCCTGTGGGAAGAGTAAACAGCGCACAGCTTCTTGTTTTCCCCGTCCCCTGGACTCTGAGACGGGCTCCAGGCCTTATAATGTCACTTGGGGTATGCAGGGCCAGCCCCAGCTTGCCAGGGCTCACAGCCACATTGCTGGGAGCTCTGCCAGCCAGAAATGCTGGCAGCTCAAAGCCAGCAAGGTGTGCTCACACTCGGGAGTGCTGGGTTTCTTTCTGTTTCTCTTCCCTTTTTCTTCCCAGATAGCTGGCCGGTGGAGTCCCACTCAGTGGAACCTGCTGTCTGGGCCCATGTGGCAGCCCAGGCCCAGTCACCCCATGAAGAGGGTAGTGTGTCCTATGTCCAGGGGACAGCTGGCTCCCTGGCTACCCCTCCACCATTCAGGTAAAACTGCCTTCTTTGGGGCCACCATGAACTCCTAAGAGCCAAGCCCGAGAGCACTGCCCAGCCTGAGAGCACTGCCCAGCCCTCGGCTTCTCCCTAATCCCACAGACAGTAGCAGAGCTGAGCCTCTCCTCCCTCAGTTCCCAGGACATTCTGTCTGTCCCCTCTGCCTTTCCTCCAAGGTCTTCTCCCAGTCTGTGTGCCTGCATGTCACAGAGGCTGACCCCACCAACTGCTCCTCCACCCCTCGACCTCCCCTCAGCTGACCTACTCAGTGCCTGCAATTGCAGCCCATCTGGGCAGGGCCACTCACCTGGGCCCCGGCTGCCAGCAGCAGCTGCACACACTGCGCCTGGCCCTGCAGGCTGGCCGCGTGCAGGGGCGTGATGGAGTCCACCGTGACCTGGTTCACGCAGGCACCACTCTCGATCAGTTGCTGCAGCTGCAGGCTCTCACCCCGCTGGGCTGCCTCATGCACGGGGGTCCTCTCCACCCAGAAGCCTGGGAAGGAAAAGGGCCTTGCCCTGAGACCCTGCTACTCCCATCCTTGGCCCCCTGAGGCACTTGAGCACCATGTGTGATCATGGAAATGTCCCAACACCTCTTCTAAGATCCCTGAGCCATCCCCCTGCCTGGAGGCTGGAGTCCAACCCCCAGGCAGGACCACGAGAGTCTCCGTCATGTGGGCCCCCTCCCCCCACCACCTTCTTGTGGAAGCCCCACTCTGCAGGGAAAGATGCAGCTCGGCGCCGCCCCGAGGTCCACACCTGAACCTCTGCACACCCCTTCACCTTCACCCCCTCAACTGTGTACTCTGCCCCTGTTCAAACATTTGCATCCCCCACGAAGGTCCAGGTGAATGAGTGAGTGAATGGAAGGAATTACTAAAATGATTATAAAGTCTGGACATACAATTTTTAAAATATAATCTACGTTTTGGCCAGGCACAGTGGCTCACACCTATAATCCTAGCACTCTGGGAGGCCGAGGTAGGAGGATCACTTGAGTTCTGAAGTTTGAGACCAGCCTGAGCAAAAGTGAGACCCTGTCTCTACTAAAACTAGAAAAATTAGCTGGGCATTATGGCAGGTGCCTGTAGTCCTAAATACTTGGGAGGTTGAGGCAGGAGGATTGTTTGAACCCAGGAGTCTGAGGTTGCTGTGACCTAGGCTGAGGCCATGGCACACTAGTCTGGGCAACAGAATGAGACTGTCTTAAAAAAAGAAATCTTTTTTATTTTTTGGTGACAGAGTCTCACGCTATTGCCTGGTGTCATCACAGCTCACAGAAACCTCAAACTCCTGGGCTCAAGCAAGCCTCCCCCATCAACCTCCCAAGCAGCCAAGACTACAGGTGTCTGCTGCCACACCTGGTTGGTTTTTGTATTTGTAATAGAGATGGAGTCTCGCTCTTGCTCAGGCTGGTCTAGTTTTATTTCTTTATATGACTAGTCCACAGAGGAAATGCAATTTACTGGTAACCAGGCATGAACATCAGCTGCAGGAACTTCAGCAGTAGCAACTCAGGGCAAAGACCAGAAGCAGCAGACATGATTAAAAAAGAAAGAAAGAAATTTCTGCACATCAGAGGGTATAATCGACAGTGTAAGGGAAACTCATGGAATGGGAGAAAATATTTCAACTCATACACCTGATGAGGAGTGAATATCCAGAATATATAAAGAACACCTACAATTCAACAACAAAAAACCCACCCAATTTCAAAATAAGGAAGGATTTGAATAGACATTTCTCTAAAGACTTACAAATGGCCACCAGCAGATGAGGTGTTCAACTTCACTCATCATTAGAGAAATGCAAATCACAAGCATGGTGAGATATCATCTCACTCCTGCCACGAGGAGTAACATAACAAAATCAAGGTAAGTGCTGGTGAGGCTGTGGAGAGACTGAAACCTGTGTGCACTGTTGGTGGGAATGCAGGATGGTGTGGAAACAGCTATGGAAACAGCATGGTGGCAGTTCCTCAAAAACTTAAACGCAGAACACCATCTGATCCAGCAATCCCACCTCTGGGTACACACCCAAGATAACTGAACGCAGGCTCTTGAGATATTTGTACATTTGTGTTCACAGAAGCATCGGCTGCAATAGCTGAAGCATGGAAACAACCCAAGTACCCATCAACTTGGACAAGAAAAATGTGTTCTATCCATACAATGGAATATTATCAGCTTGAGAAAGGAAGGGAATCCCATCACATCCTACGACACGGATGAAACATCACTATTCTGAATGCAGAACAGTGGGACAGCTACGATGATGCTACTGCGCTCTACTCACAGTGACAGAGTGAGATTTTATCTCAAAAAAGAAAAGAAAAGAAAAATCAGCTGGGAGTGGTGGCAGCACCTGTAGTCCCAGCTAGTTGGAAGGCTGAGACAAGAGGATCGCTTGAGCCCCGGAGTTCAAGGCTGCAGTAGACTGTGACTGCATCACTGCAGCAGCCAGAGCAAGACAGGCTCCAAAAAAAGGAAACCAAAAAACACAGGAGGACCTCCTGGGCGGGGAGGCTGCCACAAACTGTCACAAAGGCTGGCCTCCACAGCAGAGAGCTGCACAGCCTCATCACCTCCCCTGACACTCCCTAACTACAGGTTGGCCCCTCCAGGGAGAAGGAGAGCCAGGCTCTGCATAAATACAAGCAGCCAGCACCACAGAGCAATGTGACGCGGCCCTACTCCCGCTGCCCCCATAGAAAAGGTTTAAGGAGGGACAGCCCATGGTAGCATTACATCTACCCATTAGGAGGGCACAGGACATGCTGTCCCTCAGTAAACTGACAAGCTAGGCCTGACCACAGGCTGGTCCCAAGCCCCGCACCATCTCCCTTAGCGGGGTACCACCTTGGAAACCTGAGACCCCAGGCTGTTCTGCAAGTTTCTTTGGGGAGTAGAGTTGTACCCTATACTCCTGCCACATAATTGGTCCCCAGCCACCCCCTCCCAGGGCATGTAAATCATATATCAGTCCACTGGGGTCTGCTCCCAAACCTCCAGTGGCTTTTTTTTCCAGGATAAAATTGCAGGTGAGGACCTCAGGTCTCCCTGTCACGAGCTTCCTCCTCCCTGCCATGCACACAGCCTTGTCCCCAGTGCTCTCCTCATGGTTCACAGAGTGCCAGGTGGCTTTGTGTCCCCATTCCCCCTCCCACCTCCCTCTAGCTAAACTTCCTCCTCAGCCTCAGAGTGGTGCGCCTGCTCCTCCAGGAAGCCCCCAAGTGTGTGGCCCCATCCACGCCATCTCCACCTGCCCTCCCACCTCCACACCCACAGCTGATCACACCCTTCCTGCCCTGTGCCTTCCCCAAGGCAGTCCTTGGCACCTTGGGGCAGTAACTGGGCTGCCTGGCCTCTGACTCTGACACAGGCCTGACACATAGGTCTCGGGGTGAATAAATACTCCCAAGAAGCATCTCTCCCTTGTCATACTGAACCTCCTCCCCCTGCTGTTGGGGTCTGTTCTCTGGTCCACCAAAGTACAACCACTTTCCAGCCCCAAACAGTAACCTGAGCCCTAACCTGGCCACGCTCACCCACCATGGGCTGGCCATGGGCTAGAGCACCCACAGAAATTAGAATTAGTGTTGTTGTATGAACTAAGGCTGTAGCCCCTAGAAAACAGTACCTGCTGACTGGTGACATGGGCCTGATAACTCGCCCTGCTCCCTTTCTCTGCTGCAGGCCAGGGTCACGGGACACTCATGTGGCTCCTTGTACCCACCTGCAGCCTACAAGCCCAAGTCAATGAAACACTAAGCAAAACTTTTGCCTCGCAGGCATTAGCTGTGTATCTACTGCTGTGCAAAGGCAGAGGTCACCTCAAGAGGGACCAGGTGGCCTCATGTCCCCTTGAAGGCTCTCCCATTTTCTATCCACAGTGTGACCTTATTGACTTGGCTCAGGGGCCAGGTGTGACCTTCCTGGTCACATGCTCCTCCACCCACTCTGGCCCCTGAGCTGGGCCCCAGCACCCTCCCATCTGAGGCTGGGCCCTGCCCCAGGCCCACACCTATCCTATGAGATTAAAAAGCCCTCGTTGGGTGCTTTGAGTGGCCCAGCTTCAGCCCACCCCTGGAAGCCTCAAGGGTCACCCAGTCCACAAGCTCAAATCCCACATCTCTCACCCCTACCTCTGCCTCTTTGGGCAGCTCACCTTTCTTTCTTTCTTTCTTTTTTTTTTTTTTTAAGACAGAGTTTCAAGCTGTCACTCTGGGTAAAGTACCATGGCATCATAGCTCACAGCAACTTCCAACTCTCGGGCTCAAGCGATCCTCTTACTTCAGTTTTTCTATTTTTAGTAGAGATGGTGTCTCGCTTCTTCTCCCTCTCTTTCCCCCAGAGAGCAGGTGTGCTAGTGTCCCACCAGTCACCCCAGAGCTAGGACCTGCTTCTGGACAGGAAGAGTCTGATCAGCTCTGCGCCCAGGCTGGCAGTGGCCCAGACAGCATGTGTCCTGCAGGCTCCAGCCCACCACACAGCGGAACACCCCAAGCCCATCCTCCTAGCCACTCTGTCCCGACACCAGAGGCCTGACTTCTTCCTGACAGTGATGATGACCAACTATGACTGTACCCCATGCTGCCCCCTCCCAGCCTGGCCACCTGTCTGCAGCCAGCAGCCCACTCCAACAAAGAGCATTTTCAAATGCCACTGAGGGCACTTTCAAGACGACGATGGTCCAGCATGCTGGCTCTGGGTCAGGGCCAGGCACCCCAGTGTGTTCGTATGTCATGAGAGGGTGTCTGGCCCAAGCAACCTGCAGGCCTGGGAGAAGCCATTCCCCCGAAGATGGGGACAGTGGCCCTCCACCTGGCCCCATTCATAATGTCCTGCCAGAGAGACAGAGGGAAGCACAGACCTCACACGTGGGGAAACCATCCAAGAAGAACCACAAACAGCAGCACTGGATGGGCTAATCTTTAGCTCTCAAGGAGAAGCTGGGGTCCTAAGTGACTCAGCCCCCAGGGTCCCCTAAAGCTAAGGACTTGGGGACCTCTGTACCCTAAGCTAACAGCGACTATTACAGCCGAATAGCCCCTGAGAGTCCCTTACAATCACTCCCAGGGAAGAAGCCACATGTGCTCTCCATCCTCCTTGCCTGTGCCCCAAACCACACTAACACACTAACCGCCATGGGAGTTGTATTTAAATGATGCTAGTTTTGAGCCCAGAGCCCCATGAAGCATATGTAACTCACATGTCTCTTGACCTAATAGAGGCCCCAAGGGAAAAAAGTCTTTGTCCTAATGTGGCAATCTCTGACAGAAAAGGAGTAAAAGTGGAGGGATAAGCCCACAAGGGCAGAGACTACAGAGGTAAAGACAGAAACAAAGGCTGGTGCCAACTGCTCGGCAGGACGGCTGTGATAGCCGCACACGATCCACTACTTCAGCCTGCATTCACACGCTAGTGCACTTGAAACTACTCAGTCACCTTGACTCCCAAGGGAAAAAATATCCATCTATGGCAAATTCCCATTTAAAAGTTTGAGCCGAATATGTGTTTGCTTTATAAGACACTTGTTAAGCACATTTTCATTATGAGCCCCCAAAATACTGTTTGTCAATAAAACCACGCAGATCATGTGGTTTTAAAATGCGTTCCATGAAACAAAAAATGTAGCAATCAGTAAGAGCAGGGGAAAAAGAAAGCGAAAGAGAATAAATGAAAGCAAAAGGCGAAAAGAAAAGTGAAAACAGGTTGTCTAAGAAAAGAAAGACAGGATGGGGGGGGCTGCCTAGTGACAGAGGGGTGGAGGGGCGGTTCCTTCCAGGGTAGACCCTGCTAAAAACACAATTAGGTCCATCAACCTTCAACCTTTCCTCCCCAATTCATCACTCACCCAATTACCTGCTACCCCGATTCCTCCCTTGCCTCTGGGCCACCCTAAGATCTTTTGACTGGAGGAGCCTGGAGCAAAGGTGCTCCAGGTCCCACAGAGCCCTGAGGTGAGGGTGCTAGACTAGGTCCCACACAGCCCGGCTCTCACTCACCTGTCCGCCTTCTCAACTAGGGGCTTTGAGGAAGCTTTTACCTTTAATCTTCTAAGCCTCAGTTATCAAAGATCAGAGGTAACAGCAGAGCTGCTGGATGGAGAATGACAAGACACAAATGCCCATCAAAGTGCTCAGTAAATGTTTGTAAAGAAAAGATTCTTGGCTCAGCGCCTATAGCTCAACCGGCTAAGGCGCCAGCCACGTACACCTAAGGTGGCCGGTTCAAATCCCCAGCCCGGACCCGCCAAACAACAATGACGGCTGCAACCAAAAAATAGCCGGGCGTTGTGGCGGGCGCCTCTGGTCCCAGCTACTTGGGAGGCTGAGGCAGGAGACTTGCTTGAGCCCAGGAGTTGGAGGTTGCTGTGAGCTGTAATGCCATGGCACTCTACCCAGGGGGATAGCTTGAGGCTCTGTCTCAAAAAAAAAAAAAAAAAAAGAAAAGAAAAGATTCTTTCCCTTGATACCTTCGTTGGCCCTAAATAGGCTTTTCTGGTTAGTCAGCCACCTCCGTCTGTCCTCTTTAAATTCCTATGTTCAGATGAGCTTCCCACTCCTTGAATCTCTCTGCCACTTTGAAAATACCCCAGATTACTGCCCTATTGGATTCTACTGGATTCCCTTGCCACAGATTCCCACCCCCAACAGAAGTAAAGAATGACAGAGCTGGGGGCTCCATCGTGGAGGATCTTCTTTGCCCCCTTCCCAAAGATCCCACTAAATTTAGAATAAGGGCAGGAGGCATAAATTCACATAAACAAACAAAAAGATAAGTTGTGGCCAGGCATGGTGGTGCCGTGACCTCCACCAACCCCGCAAAGTGACCTCACCAAGTCTCTGAATTTTCATGGAACATACAAGTCATGGGAAGGCAAAAATATAGATTATTTTTCTCCTGCCTGTTCATTAGGTTGGTGGTGCCTTTGTACACCTAAATCCATCACTTTGCCCTTGCCCCAAATCCATTATAAAACTGAGTTCAGAGGGGGTGACATGAGAATCCACTCCTAGAGCTTAGAATAAGATTGAGCTCTGAAAGTAAGAATTATCAAGAGAATGGTGAACCACCCAGAGAAACAACTTACCCTAGGATGTGAGCAGCAAACACCTGGCTAGCAAGACTTGGGGGGCAATGAAGATGGCAAGGGTGTCTCCTCAGTACAGAAATGTAACCTCTACACAGACAAGTTCAGTAAAGCTCAGATCTATTTAATGTACTCTTTCTGTCTCACTCTGCTGCCCCTGGGTAGAGTGCAGTGGCATCATCACAGCTCACTGCAACCTCCAACTCCTGGGCTCAAGCAATCCTCCTGCCTCAGCCTCCTGGGTAGCTGAGATTACAGGTGCATACAACAGTGCCCAGCTAGTTTTACTCTGTTTAGTAGAGAAGTAGTCTGACTCTTGCTTTGGCTAGTATTTAATATACTCTTCATTTTACACATGGCACACAGAAAATCTCAGTAAAGAATGATTTCACCCAATCGAGAAGCTTAAACCTCTCCCTCTGCTGTTACATTCAGCCATTTTTCTTCCGCATTCAATTCTGCACCAAACATAACCTGGGAGCTTGGGTGTGCTCCATTCTGCTCCCTATGTCCACAGACCTATTCCAGATAGTCAGCTTTACCGGACCTTCTTTGATTCAGTTATAGCCTAACCTATCTCATGAGAAGAGCATGAGCCTTTTAGGGTAAAACAATGACCAAATTAAAAAATAAAATGTGAGGTATAAACTCAGCTTTGTTACCTTCTAGCTATGTGACCACTGTGGCATCTCTAAGTCATCAAAGCTGAGGACTGTCTTGCAGCCACATCTTGAGCTTGCAGCTGGTGTCTGACACACAACCCAGCAGCTCACCCAGTCCCAGGAACTGTCTCTCTTCTTTCTCACCCCACCATGTCCTGCACACCTGTGTTCAGGGCTCTCGGCCGAGTGCAACTGAAGAGCATAAGTCAGCAGCTCTCAGGAAACACGGGAATGACTTTTTCGACTTTGCAAATAAACACTTATGTTGGGTCAACAATGATCTGTCCTATGTGTGCTAATAAAGATGGGATTCATTTTAAGGTATGACTCACCCTAAACTCTTAGTACTTAGATAAAAGACTACACTGTACAACTCTGCCGTCATCACCTCCGTGCAAGGTTACAGTAAATAACAAAAAACCTCCTAACACTCTGGGAGGCCAAGGTGGGCAGATTGCTTGAGCTCAAGAGTTTGAGACGAATCTGAACAAGACTGAGACCCCATCTCCACTAAAAACAGAAAAACTAGCGGGGCATGGGGGCGCACACCTATAGTTCCAGCTACCCAGGAGACTGAAGCAAGAGGATCTCTTGAGCCCAAAGTTTGAGGTTGCTTTGAGCTATGATGCCTGGTGCAACAGAGTGAGATTTTGTCCCCCCCAAAAAAGGAAAACCTAAATGTTTGTGTCCGACTACAGCACATGTATAGAATGTGCAGTCAGAATGTTAAAATGGGTCAGAGCTAGCCTGCCCTCTACTTCCGCTGGGGTAGCAGTATTGCTTCAAATCTGATGTATTCAGCTGATTCATAAGGTTGGGAATAGAAGATGTCAGCAGATCATATTTTTGGAAAAATACACAATATTAGATGAACCAATGACAACGTCAAAACTATCCATGATGGCTCAGTCCCTATAGCTCAGCAGCTACGGTGCCAATCACATACACCGGAGTTGGCAGATTCACATCCAGCTGGGGCCTGCCAGACAACAATGACAACTACAACCAAAACATAGCCAGCTGTTGCAGCAGAAGCCTGTAGTCCCAGCTACTTGGGAGGCTGAAGCAAGAGAATCGCTTAAGCCCAAGAGTTTGAGGTTGCTGTGAGCTGTGATGCCATGGCACTCTACCGAGGGTGACATAATAAGACTCTGTCTCAAAACAAACAAACAAACAAAAAAAACTAACCATGAACCCCAGAAGTTGTAAACTCATTAGCCTACAATGAGCTGTTCTTCCATAGATATATTCCTTAACAAACTATACAGAAAACATGGTTGGAAGTGACACCAAGCCAGTGAACCCTCCACGTGGACAAAAGCATTAAAATACATATTTGAATAGGCTTCAGTGTTTAACTGTTCATCGCTTCTTGAAGCAAGCAAATCAAACCGGGACAAACAGGGATCGCAGTGTCAAGGCCAAAGTCCAGTGCTTGCCTGGGGTGGATGCCAAGTGCAAAACAGACGCTAATTAAGTGCCTTTGATCAGGCTGAAGGTGTTGGGGGAGAAGGGGTTGTTTGGTTTTGGTTGGGGTTTTTTTTATAAAATCAAGTCAAATCCTTTTGCCTTACTATGGTTGCAACTTTCTCTTCAGCTTTGTACTACTGTTTCTACTAGTGTAAATATACCTCAGTTTTTCTTTCCAGGCTTTCAAAGTGCTTTGGCCATTCATTTCATCTGCCATATTACTTCACAGGAAAAAGGGCAGCTTCCCCAAAGTCCTTTACCCTCCAATCCTTTCTATTCTTGGGGGGGCCGAATCTGCAGCGTGCACGTTGAACTGGCATTGCATTTTCCAGTGTCCCGCGGCATCCCGAGGGCCGTCCTCATTCTGGAGCGGACGCCCTGTCACAGCAGGTGCCTCTGCAGGATGCTCGGGACACTGCGACACGGACCTAAAGGGCAGGTGACAAGTGGCACGGATCTCCCGCCAGCGAATGCGCCTCTGCCGACACCCCCAGCCCTGCCCCTCCACTGATGAACAGCCCTGCACACGCCCCACACGCCCCCGGGGCGCGCGGGTGGGTTTGAGGTTTTGAAGCCTGCCACGGATGGCAGCCCCGCAAATTGCTGTCCCAGGACAAAATGCCGGACCCGCCAGCCCACTGAGGTGCTCAGGAGCCCCGGATCCGCAGTAGCCGTGGGACCCCTGGACCCCTGGCGCACCGGGACAGGGCACAGTGCTGACGGGATCATCGGACGCGCCTCTGCAGTCCCCAGTGCCGGCGCGGGCTGCCTGGTTCCCTCGGCTCCCCTGCGGTGCCCGCACCTACCCAAGTCGCCCAGGAAGCGGCCGTCCGCCAACGGGGGCTCCATGAGGCTCGCTGCCCGGCTGCGCCACTCGGCAGCCCGCAGCCCCGCCACTGCCTGCGCCCGGCCCTGCGCCGGACCGGGGCGGGGCCACCTTGCGCGCTGCGCCGGGAGTTGTAGTTCCCGCCGCGGCCTGGCGCGGTGCCCAGGACGCCATCAGCGCCGGCCGCAGAGCAGTCCCTTCTTCCTGGCTAAGCTGTCACTGCCATGGCGCTTGTCTGCGCTGGGGCCGGCCAAAGAGTGTGTGTGCCTAGGACGAAAACGTGCGTCCTGTACAAAACACGTGTCGTGTGCATGTGTTCCGTGCAAGTATGTGCACATCCGTGTGTAAAACATGCGCCTTTGTGCAAACACGATCCATGTGTCTGTGTACAATACGTACGTCCAAGGTCCTTGGGCAAAACGTGTTCGTGTCATCCCTATGCAAAATGTGTTTGGTGTGCAGTCCGTATCCATGTGCAAAACGAATGTGTCCAGACTCATGATTGTTAAATTTAAATGCTTTTGCTAAGCCAATAGGTGTAAAATGGTACCTCAATGGCATATCAAATGCTTATTAACCATTCTATCTTCGTTCTCTGTGAATTGCCTGGTCATATTCTTTTGTTTGTTCGTTTGTTTTTTAGACAGTCTCACTCTGTTGCCCTGGGTAGAGTGCCATGGTATCATAACAACAACCTGAAACTGCCTCAGCCTCCCAAGTAGCTGGGACTACAGGCACCTTCCACAACACTCAGCCAGTTTTTCTATTCTTAATAGAGATGGAGGTCTCACTCTTCCTCAGGCTGGCCTAGAACTCCTGAGCTCAAGTGATCCTTGTGCCTCAGGTGTGAGCCACCATGCCTGGCCACCTGTTCTTATTCTTTGCTCAATTTTTTTTCTGTTGATTTATCTTATTCTCACTAATTTGTTGAACAGCATTAGGTAATGCAGCAGAACTAACGGAATAGTAAGAATCCTCTGTCCTCAGAGATCTTTGGCATTAGTCAGTTGATGAGGCTCTAGAGCTGAGCAGCCTTACTTGAGAAAAGCTCTAGGTCTGTCTTGAATCACCGCCATAGGAACTTTCAGCCTCCTGGCCAATCGCCAAATTGGAGCCAGTTCACAGACCCAGAGCTCCTTGAGGGACTGGGAGGCAAGGTCCACTTAGGAAAGAAGGATTTAGATATACAGAACTTAGACTGTAAATCTTCTCCCTAACCTTTTCAAAGAATCTTATGGATATTTACTGGGCTGTATATCAATTATGCCCAAAAGAAGGGAAAATGAGGAGATTGTTCAACAATTACTGGTCCCTGGGTATGAAACTACTTACCTACTTCCTAGGGAGCTAAAATGCCACCTTATCTGTCAGTCAGAACAGGAGATAATGGAGAAAATTTTCCATGGAGAGTTTTGGCTCAGGCCCATCTCACATGGGCCCAGTGAGGTCCCTGAGTCCTTTGTTATCTCTCCAGTTCCAGAATGCATGGTTCAAATATATATACATAATAGAAACTGGCAGAGCTTCTACACGGACTCCCTGAACCATGGAGTGAAGGCCAATTGGAGGACACTAAAACTGCCTCAGTGATTCTCAACCTTCCTAATGCCACAGCCCTTTAATACAGTTCCTATGGGTCGTGACCCACAGGTTGAGAACTGCTGCTCTAGCTACTAAAATAGCAAAAAGAAAACTCAGGTCACCGGAGGGATTGAAGAGATTAGTGCCACCATCAAGAACAGAAATGATGGTTCAGTGCCTGTGGCTCAAGCGGCTAAGGCGCCAGCCACATACACCTAAGGTGGCAGGTTCAAGTCCAGCCCGGGCCTGCCAAACAACAATGATGGCTACAACCAAAAAATAGCCAGGCATTGTGGCAAACACCTGTGGTCCCAACTACTTGGGAGGTGGAGGCAGGAGACCAGCTTGAGCCCAGGAGTTGGAAGTTGCTGTGAGCTGTGAGGCCACAGCACTCTACCCAGGTGACAGCTTGAGGCTGTGTCTCAAAAAAATAAAAAGAACAGGAATGATGCACCTGTCCCCCTTTAGCTCACATATTTAGCCTGTGCAGAAGACATACAGATTTGGGAAATGACAGTGCAGCATCACAAACCTGACCAGGCACGACTCCAGGTGCCCTCGCTGTACACTTGATACAGAATATGTACATAATATAAATTATTTCAATCCTTTTAAATGTATTAAGATCTGTCTTACTGAAATTTCTCCTATACACATTAATAAAATGTGTATTTGGCAGTCATTAGGTGAAATTTCTATAAACTTTAGTTAAGTGAAAATGTTTGACAGTGTTGCCAAAATCTTCTCTATCTTTCTGTTTTTTCTATCTACTACTATCAATTCCTGAGAGACTAGGGTCAATTTCCAACCATGAATGTAAGTTTTAGAAGTTTTTCAGTTCTGTCAGATTTGTCCTTGTGTTTATTGAAGCTCTCTTCTTAAATGCATACACAATTAAGGCTGTATCTTCTTTATTTATTTTTTGAGAGAGTGCTGTGGTGTCATAGCTCACACAACCTCAACTCCTGGGCTCAAGGGATCCTCTTGCCTCAGCCTCCCGAGTAGCTGGGACCATAGGCACAAATGAGCATGCCTGGTTTGCAATGTAATTTTTTTTAAAAAACTGAGTCATTAACTGTAGACTTTTCCACATGCTAGGTTTTGTTGATTGGAACCCTGTGGAATCATGTAACATGGTCTTTGTTCTCCGTATTTCCTGTACATTGGAAGCTGCATCTATATAGTCTAGAATCAATGATTTTCAGCTAGGGTGCTGGGGTGCACTGGTGTGCTGTGAGAGGGTCTTAGAAGTGCTGTAAAAATTTTTGAAGATCATTAACTAAATTATTTTCAGAAGAAATTCAAAGCACAGTAAGTATATTCATTCTTTAGCACTTTTTTCCCCCCTCTACATAACTTACGTATGCTGGGGAAGTTCAGCTATAGGTTCAAGTGTGCCTGAGATTAAAAAGGTTGAAAAACACTAATCTAGATGCTTAATTTGGTTCAGGTTTTTTGGTTGAGAATACTTCATACATTGTTAATTTCCTGTTACATTAAATCAGGAAGTTTATGGTGTCTAGCTTTCCCTTTATTTTGTGATAAAAGAAATTTGATCAGTCAGTCTAGGGGTTGCCAACCTGACCCATTCATTAAAATAACTTTCTGTTAACTCTTTACCACATGGCGGGCTGTGTACTGAGAAGTCACAGTATACACATAATCACATTTGATCACCATATGAATCCTATGAGGCAGGTCCTGTTACTATCACCATTTTACAAATAAAAGTACTTAAGTAGAGAGACCAAGGGCACGCATTGGTGAGTGGCAGAATTGGAATTTAAACCCAAAGGGTCTGGTTCCAGAGTGGCCTTGTGTTTACTGAGCCATGCACAATAGTGAGACAAATGGACGTGGCAGCGAGCCTGATTTGGCCTGGGGGACATCCCTGCTTTATGGCTTTAATTTGACTCTACACATTCCATAGATGTCTTCAGTTCATCTTTAGCCCTTAAAAGTTTCACTCTTCTAGGCTCGGCTCCTGTGGCTCAAGCAGCTAAGGCGCCAGCCACGTACACCTGAGCTGCTGGGTTCAAATCCAGCCCAGGCCTGCCAAACAATGACAGCTGCAACCAAAAAATAGCCGGTCGCTGTGGCAGGCACCTGTAGTCCCAGCTACTTGGGAGGTGGAAACAGGAGTTGGAGGTTGCTATGAGCTGTGATGCCAGCCACAGCACTCTACCTAGGGCGACAGCTTGAGGCTCTGTCTCAAAAAAAAAAAAGTTTTGCTCTTCCTTTTAATATTATAGCAGGCTGCCTTTTTAAGTTTTATTTTATTTTTAATTGACACTATCATTGCACATATTTATGGGGTACAATGTGATGATTTGATAGGGGAGTACGATTTGTAATAGTCAAATTAAGGTAATTAGCATATCCATCACCTCCAACACTCATCATTTTTTTGTTGACTACAGCCTGTGAATAAAACACTAGAACTTATTCCTTCTACCTGAAACTTTATGCCCATTGGCCAATCTCTCCCCATCTGCCCCTCCCCAGGACACTTCTCCGGCCCTGGTAACCACTTTTCTACTCTCTACTTCTATGAGATCAACTTTTTAGATTCCACAAATGGGTAAGATCATTTTTCTCTTCCTGGCTTATTTCACTTAACCCTAGTGTCCTCCAGGTTCATCCATGTTGCCCCAAATAATAGGATTTCATTCTCTATTGTACACATATGGCATATTTGCTTCATTCATTCATCTGTTGATGGACACTTACACTGATGCCATATCGTGGCTGTTGTGAAGAAGGCTGAACAGTGTGAATAAACTTGGGAGAGCAAATATCTCCTCAACCTACTGATTTCCTTTCCTTTGGATATAAACATAGTGATGGGATTGCTGGATCATATGCTGTTCTAATTGTAGTTTTTTGAGGAATCTCCATACTGCTTTCCATAATAGGTGTACTAATTTATATTCCCACCAATGGCATATAAGAGTTCCCCTTTCTCTACATCCTCACCAGCATTTGTTATTTTTTGTCTTTTTGATGCTAGCCATCCTAACTGGGGTGAGATGTGATCTCATTGTGGTTTTCATTTGCATTTTCCTGATGATTAGTGATGTTGAACATTTTTTTCAGATACCTGTTGGTCATTTGTATTTCTTTTGACTATTTTTAAATCAGATTTTTTTTTGTTGTTGTTAATGAGTTGATTTCCTTATATATTCTGGATATTAACACCTTGTCTTACCTGGGTGTTGTGGCAGGCATGTGTAGTCCCAGCTACTTGGGAGGCTGAAGCAAGAGAATCATTGAGCCCAAGAGTTTGAGATTGCTGTGAGCGGTGACACTACAGCACTCTACTGAGGGCGACATAGTGAGACTCTGTCTCAAAAAAAAAAAAAAAAAAAACCTTGTCAGATGCTGATGACTACTTCCCTTATTATATAGAAGCCTTTTAGCTTGATGTAATTTAGGTTGTGTATTTAAGGGGTTCAGGGTACTACTTCGATATACAATGTGAAATGCTTACATTGAACTAAGTAACACATCAACACATCCATCACAATTATACTCATTTCTTAGTAGTTTTGAAATGTACCATTGCATCATGCACATTAGGTGAGGTCCCCCCAAATACCCTCCCTCCTCCTATATTCCCCCTTCCCTTCCTGTCTCTCTCTGCTTCCCTTCTACTTTCTGGACTATAGTTATGTTTTGCCATTCATATGAGTGTATAGGTGATTACATATTGATTTCATAGTAGTATTGAGGACATTGGATACTTTTGTTTCCATTCTTGAAATACTTTACTAAGAAGAATATGTTCCCACTCCATTCAGGTAAACATAAAAGATGCAAAGGCTTCATCTTTTTATGGCTACATAGTATTCCATGGCATACATATACCACAATTTGTTAATCCATTCATGGGTCAATGGGCACTTGGGCTGTTCCCATGTCTTGACTATTATGAATTGGGCTGCAATAAACATTCTGGTGCTAATGTCTTTGTTGTAAAATAATTTTTTGATCATCTGGGTTTATACCTAGTAGAGGAATTGCAAGATCGAACGGTAGGTCTACTTTTAGTTCCATGAGTGTTCTCCAAACTTCTTTCCAAAAAGGTCATATTAGCTTGCATTCCTACCAACAGTGTAGAAGCTTTAGCATTCCCTTCTCTCCACATGCCTATTGAGGTCTTATCTAAAAAATTCTTAGCTAGTCTAACATCATGAAGCATTTCCCCTGTTTTCTTCCAGTAGTTTCATTGTTCTGGATCTTACATTTAAGTCTTTAATATATTGTGATTTGATTTTTGTGTATGGTGAGAGATAGGGGGCTACTTCTTCTGTATGTGGATATCCAGTTTTCCCCACACCATTTGTTAAAGAGACTGTTCTTCCCTCCAACATGTGGTGTTGGTACTTTTGCCAAAAATCAATGAGCTATACATGTATGAACTTACTTCGGAGTTCTCCACTCCATTCCACTGGTCTGTCTCTTTTTGTGCCAGTACCATACTATTTTGGTTACTATTGCTTTGTAGTATATTTTAAGATCAGATAATGTAATGCTCCAGCTTTGTTCTTTTTGCTCAAGATTGCTTTAGCTATTTGGAATTATTTCTATGGTTTGATACAAACTTCAGGATCTTTTTTATATACTATGAAGAATACCATCAGTATTTTGAGGCAAATTGCATTGAATCTATAGATCACTTTGGTTAAGCATGAGCCTTTTTAGCTGGAATTTCTTCTTTTTTATGTAAAAATTAGTTTTAGTGCTCTTACATTGGTTTAGAAGTATTGGAGTTGTTAACATTAAAGACAAAACAGCATCTCTTGTCTAATTTCAACTGTAAGAGAAGACACTAGTAAGAAAGAATCCTTAACTAATTAAAAAGAAACTCCAGGTGTGGGCCCAGCATTTGCATTTTTAGTAAGCTCCCTGAGAGTTCTGGCTGGGTTTATAGGGTTGGGAGTGCAAAAGGTTTATCAGAAAGTGTGTTAGTTCGGTTCTCCAAGAAGCAGACACCAAGATAGGATAGATGTACAATCAATTTATTAGTGAAAATTCTGTGGAGGCTAAATGGGGAGGCATGTGGAGGGAAGGAGAACCAGCAGATGGAGATAAAAGCCCAACATCTGTGAAGGCAGAGCAAGATGGCTGCTTTGCGGAAAGGAGTCTGAGGTTACAGCTGTGGTCTGATCATAGCTGCCCAGGTTGATGGATAGTCCCTAAATAAAGGCTGTCTATTGGAGGACTTGGGCAGAAATGGGCCAGCACTGGTGTTCCACTGCACTCTGCTACTGTCTGGGAGTGTCCTGAGTGCTATGTGGCTCCAGTGACGGGGCAAGTGAGTCAAATCTGCTCACACAGCAGCTCCACTCCCTTTGCTGCCAGAGACCCTTGCTCGATGTAAGTCCACTTCTCTGCACATATTTGGGGAGCAGTTCCTCCATGGGCCTCTCAAGGGGGAACACAGAAATGAAGGTTGGTGGGGCAAACTGCAGGCTCTGTCCCTGCAGCTGGTCTCAAGGCCTCAGCCAGGGTTCATCCTCTTCCTCCTCTACCATTTTAAATTCCCTCAGTCTCAGCCTTGCCTAAGTGGGTGTTCAGGGCCTACTTGGTGATGTGACTCAAAATGTTAGAGAGGTCTGACCCATAGTACTCACACACATCTACAGATGAAAATGCTGCACATGTCTGCTCACAGTTACAATGGGGCAAGGCGTACTGAGAGACACCAGCTGTACTGTACTTACAGAAGCTATAAAGCCAGCCACACTTTCTCCTACTGATCAGCAGCCATCACTGCTGTCAAGGTGACAATTCTTCCCACCTGCTGCTCGATGGACACAAGAGTCCAAAGTGTCCTGGCAGTAGCCTAGCTAGTTATTTAAGGGGCACATTCTGAGTCTTCTGACAAGAGGACATCTGCTTTGGAGACAGCTCAGAATCTGTAGCCTCACAGACCCTAGATTTGTGGAAACAGATAGTACAAACCCTCCAGAGAGTTGTCAGGAGTGATAGGAAATGGGGCCATTTTTCTCCCACCACAACCCTCCATTTCCCTCTCCTCTATTCTAACTGCCTATTTGTGCATGGTACTCAGAACCCTGCTAGCTGCCCGTTTATTTCAACCTCAAGATGATTTATGTTTTATTTGCTGTTTCCACAACGCCCTAAGGGCCAAGTCCCTTGGCTGCCTCTATAGCTTTGTAAGCATCAGAAATTGTGACCTCTAGCTTCTGTTATCATCTGCCTTGTTACATCACATTCCATCACCCATTATTACCCATGAGCCCTGCTGTGTGACAACCACTCCTGCCATCTACTCTGACCAGGAGAGTCATTACCTTCCTTAGATTACCAGTGGGGAAATGTCCTAGAGGTGGGTCACTGCTTTGGACTGAGAACTGCCCCACCAGTCACCTGGAATGTGCTCCTACTTCCTAGCTGCACAGTGAGTAAGCCAACCCTCAAACCCCACAGAACCTCACTTTTTCTTGTATCATTCTTAGAGTTTCAAGTTCTCTGAAAACCAAACATATAAGTGATTTATTTTGGTGGGGGAAGCCTGTGAAGAACAAACAGGAAGGAGCAAGAGTGGGCAGGAGAGCCTTCAGAGTGAGGCGGAGGTGGGAAAGCCTTCAGAGTGAGGCGGAGGTGGGAGAGCCTTCAGAGTGAGGTGGAGGCAGGAGAGCCTTCAGAGGGAGAGGGAGGTGGGAGAGCCTTCAGAGGCGGAGGTGGGAGAGCCTTCAGAGTGAGGTGGAGGTGGGAGAGCCTTCAGAGTGAGGGGGAGGCGGGAGAGCCTTCAGAGTGAGGGGGAGGCGGGAGAGCCTTCAGAGTGAGGGGGAGGCTGGAGAGCCTTCAGAGGGAGGAGGAGGTGGGAGAGCCTTCAGAGTGAGGCAGAGGCGGAGAGCCTTCAGAGTGAGGCGGAGGCAAGAGAGCCTTCAGAGTGAGGGGGAGGCGGGAGAGCCTTCAGAGTGAGGGGGAGGCGGGAGAGCCTTCAGAG
>CAUYTI010017009.1:0-12372 GCA_963575145.1 Galago senegalensis
CTGTGGTCCCAGCTACTTGGGAGGCTGAGGCAGGAGACTCGCTTGAGCCCAGGAGTTGGAGGTTGCTGTGAGCTGTAATGCCACGGCACTCTACCCAGGGGGACAGCTTGAGGCTCTGTCTCAAAAAAAAAAAAAAATAAAATAAAATCCTAAATATGCAATGGTACAAGTTAGTTCAGGGTTTCCTAATTAATACAATGTTTAATGTTTTAAATAATATATTCATTTATATGGGGTCTACATAGGTTAAAATGTATCCTTTCTTAAACAATAAAATATCAGATAAGGAAAAAAATTGTTATTATCATCCTTAAAATTACTTTTCAAAACCAAAACATTTTAAGGCAATGCTATAGTAACTTGGTTCTGGTTTTATATTCAAAGATTTTATTTTAAAGGACATTTACAAAAGCTAAAGGATATACTCTGAGTAATTTGACATAATTGTCAATCTTCACTATGTTCAAAATACTATGCCAGATATACATAACAGGATTATGTTATTCCAATGTTTATTTAGCTCCTGTGGAAGTATAGAATACAAAGATAAGTGGTGCATGCCCCTAAAGTCCCTGAAACACAAACAATTAAATGAGTTAACGTCAAGTACACTGGACACACAAACCTTAAATAAAACTATAAAACTTCACAAAAAGTGGACACAAAACATTAAATACAACTATAAATTAAATCATAGGTATAACTATAGTCTCATTCAGTATTCAATTGTTTGTGTTGTATAAAGCAAATTAAATTTCTAGTATAATAATCCTAATATGTATGTATTTAAGCATTTATAACCATGTAACTTCATTTGGAATCCTTCCTATAGCAATATTATCTTGGAAAGAAAACAAATTTATTGTCTGAATAAAATCTTTGGTTTAAAATAATCAATTAAAAAAATGCTACATGTTCCCTATCCCAGAAAACAACTGCAAACAGCACTAATTATTACTACGCTTTGGCCCAATTGTTGCTTACTAGATTGGGTGAAAAATTTTAGTCTTATCTGTATTAGAGACATCTGTTAAGTAAACGCATGATACTTCTGACATGCAAATTTACTATTTAATTTGAGAGTCTGTCAAACTTCCTCTTAGGCTCTGATTGTGCTTCCTGTGTGAGTGGTGGGACCAAGAATGCTTCTTTTATTACGTGAGACAGATAAATAGTGCCAAAATGCTAGGTTCTCTGCTGCATAGATAATGACAGCTAAAAAATTAGATTGGTAAAGATATTAAATGCATAACTAAAATTAAAAAAAAAAACATGTTTCTATATTTCTGAGAAGCATTTCAATGATGGTCTTGCCTGTCTCTTGTCTCCTTAAGATTTTTCAATAACTTAGGAAAGATGTCCAGTTAAGCCCAGCAGCTTTATTTCTTCGCCCTCTCCTTAAAAATGACTCTAAGAGAATTAAATTATTTTTAAATATGCAAGGATGAAGAACATTGGACGTTCTGCACAATGGAAAGAGGACAGATGAGTGGTAACTGGCTAAACACAGCACAACTAGTTCCTAACCATGACAGGGGGAAGCTAGTGAGAAGTGAGATGACTTCTATAACATGCTCTGGGAAGGTTCAAGAACTGGAAGTACCAGATATCTCAGACAGTGGGTTCAGTAAAAGCGGTGAAAATCCTTAGAACAATCAGCAGAATGGCCCCCCACCCCCCTCATCCCTTGCCATTCCCACACCCAGAGAGGAGATGGAGGTTTCCAGTCTAGTGACAATGAACAAACAAGATCATGGATGGCAGGACAGCAGCCCCCAGAAGGCCAGCAGGGAAGCATGGCATGAAAACCAGAGATAATGACATCAAAAATTCTGAAGGGAATAAACAACACTCAAGTCTGAGGACTGAATAAAGATTTGCATGGTCTCAAAATGCTTTATAACCCAATTATAGCCCAAGAAGAAGGGGAGAGGGAGGGAAGGGGGGAGGATGGGTGGAGGGGGAGTAGTTGGTGGGACCACACCTACAGGGCATCTTACAAGGGTACATGTGACATTTACTAGGTGTAGAATATAAATGTCTAACACAATAACTAAGAAAATGCTGTGAAGGCCATGTTAACCAGTTTGATGAGAACATTTCAAATTGTATATAAAACCAGCACGGTGTACCCCATGACTGAATTAATGTATGCAGCTATGATTTAATAAAAAAAAAAAATGCTTTGCTTCCCATTGAGTTTTCCATAGGAAACTACAATAGGACGAGAATCACCAAAAAGGACTATAAAGCTAAAAAGAGGACCTGGGACCCAAAAAAGGGGGGGGGCAGTAGAAAATTCCTACAGCTGTTTTGGGGACACAGTGAGATGGGAAAAGAGGGATAATGGAGGCTTCAGGAGGAATGTGCCTGATAAGGCAAGGGGGGGAGGCAGAACCACAGGGATGGACTCCCGATGCTTCTCTTGAGGTTTGACCGCAAAGCTCCACTGAAAACTGTGCAGAAAGAATCAGTGAAGGGTGCACTGAGCACTGAGCAAATTAAAGAATGTGACAGCTGTTTACTACAGGGGACAAACCGTATCAGCCAGCTGACAAGGTCGGCCTCCCGAGTCACAGGCAGCAAGGTGAAGGGTGCAGAGTGCAGCTGGTGGGGCGGACAGCAGACACGTGGCCCTGCTCAGCTGGGAACAGCATTTCCATCACCACAGTGAAAATGGTGAGTTTTAATTAATCCCCAAACTTGAGATTTAATTATATTGGGAGCAGAGAGGATACGTGAATGTGAATGTTGAGGGGGGGTAGGAAGAAGTTATTTCATCTTCCATATTGGAAAGTCAACAGAATTCCCAAAACTGAAAAGACTATAAACACATTTTTTATTTAATTAACAGATGTTAATACTGAAAGAAACATCCAAAAGATGGGTGAATAATTGTCTCTGGAAAGCAGAGCTTGAGGTGGGGAAGAGAGGGGCATGACTACTGCTTTTCATAAGGAACTTGATAGTACCTTGACTTTTGTATAGGTAATACCATGATAAAAAATTAAATTCAAAATAAAAACAACCTTGACACAAGTCTGTGACCTACCACGTAAGTGATCCAACTTCAAATGTGTCACCTATTGTTTACTGAAAAAACCCTTAAGTTCAGCAAACTGGGCAAACTTGCTTGGCTACGCTTCACAGATCAACCCACGTTATCAGTCAAGCCACTGGATTCATATTCTACAATTAAAATAAGCTGCTTACTCCCATTTTTCATCTGGTTGTTGACACATTATATACATGAAACCTAAATTAGCGATGTAAGTTCGATAACCAAATTAATTCATAAATTGGTCTTCTAAGGAATGTGTTGTTAAAATATTTCTGTACGATTTGTGCTGAGAAGCCCTAGTTATTTCGGCTTTTTTGACTTTAGAAATCATCTGAATGAATAATCCGCTAATACATTTATATTAGAGAAAGTCATATTATATACAAACGTGCAATTTACTAACAGCTGGTTCCCAGGAACAATCTTTTGCCCACTCTAACAGTCCTGTCAGAACTGCTATAAGAATCAGCTATTTGCTTCCCCTACTCCCAAGCAGAAAATGAACACCGTGCTGTGTATGAGCAGACTTCCTCGTCACCACAACCAGCTGACCTTGCCGAGGCCACTGCTGTCACCTGTCCATCCTGTGCTCCCAGTCACCTGCTCACAGGGGCAGGCACCTACCCAACCTCATGGAGATCTGGACCTCCTAGCATCTGGATTATTTTATTCTAGTATCAAATGGAGCTGATGCTATGGGAGTTCTGGGGTCAGGGAAATATTCTGTGACCCTTTTAGTTGTAATTTGGGAAGCTCTACAAAAGCAATGATACGACTGTTTCTGTATTTCAGATATTGTAAGGCCCAAGAGGGTTTTGTGCCTGTATGAGCTAAACAGAGCCACACAACTGCCACTGGAAAATGCTTCTCCATTTCCAACTGAGCTTTAAGTCCTTGGAAAATCAGTAAGTTAGAAATGGCCTCTGTATAGACGAATGAAAAGGAAAAATGCCCTCCCACAAAACAAATGGCCTAAATATAAACATCTACTATTACAAATGTCCAAATTTATTTGTTTGGATTTTGCACTAATTGCTAAAATATTAATGTAGCTTCAATTAGTATATTACCATAATATTATAGTTTTATTGATGTCCTTTCCTCAAGACCTTTGTTACAGTTGTCAGTAATCTGTTCTTTAATCTCTTTGCACTGAAAACAGAATTTGTACAGTATAACTTAGCAATCTAGCTTGTCCCCTTCCTAGAAAAGGGGGAAGAAATAAATTCAAAGACTATTTCAGCACCTTCTCTGCGTGCTGTTTTCAGTTCTGTGTTTTAAGGGAATGACTGCTGTTCAGGGTGATTCTGAGTTTACTATATATTATACCAGTGAGGCAGGAAATAGAAAAAAAGATTTTTATTTCAGTTTTATAAGCAATTTACTAAGGATTATGAAGAGTTGGGTACTTCAAATAAAGGTAGAATAAAATGTGACTATGCTTCTTCTCTTGGCCCTGAAGCAGTAGGAATCAATGATCCAACGTATGAAACAGCCCCCCCAAACAACCAATTCTCCATCTTTTAAAATTTCAGCAGGACTTGACTAAAAAAATCAGCCATGAGAGCATGATCACCATTGACAGAGTCCAGTTATCAAAAAGGGAAACAGGAGAAGCAGTTGTCCACACTTCTCATGCCACCAATATTTTCTGAGTGCCAACTGTGTGCTGCAGGGTAAGAAGACAGATGAGGGCTCTACCCATGAAGCTTAATGAATAAGCACATAAAATAGCAGCATGATTTTAGACGGTGATAAACACGATGAAGAAAAACAGCGATAAGGATACTGAGGAAATGCGGCTGTTTCAACTAGGATCAAGGCCTATCTGAGGCAGGGATGCTCCAATTTAGACAGCAAGTGACAGGGAACCAGCTACAGTGAAGATAAGGAGGATCTCTAGGCAGAGGGAAAGGAACAAATCGGGAGAGTTTCAAGAACAAATGAAAGAAAGAAGCCAGCGTGGATGGGTCTTACTGAACAAGTGGAGAAGAGGAGGGGGGTGAGGATGGTGGAAAAGAAGGGGGCAGACAGCTAGAGCCTGGGGACTGTGTGAAGAGCCGATTTTAAGTGTGATGGAAAGCTAGGATCTCATTCACAACTTCCAAAGACCATTCCAGTTGCTTTGTGGAAAACGGCTTTTGAAGGATGAGCCATAAAAGAAGGAGGACCAGTGGGGAGGCCGGTTACTGCGACAGATGAGCAAGGGGCGCTGATGTCTGGGACCCATGTGGCCATGGGGATGGAAATAAGTACAGGAAGGCCACGTGCTAAAGGGCAGAGCAGGCAGTCCCAGACTTCCTTGCTTCGCAGAGCCCTTAGTGTCTTAATCATGTTTTCTTACAACATTCACAGGCCTAAAGTAATACCTCCCAGGTCCATTTACTAGGTAGAAACCATTTAACCGCAGTAGTCACTCACATCACTGTTTTGCTTGGAAATTTAAAATGTCCTGTGGTTTTCCCCTGAAAAGAAGGGTGCCCTCTGCCTCCATGCTGTTTGGGAACCACAGCGTTAGAGCTAAGACCTCCTGGAGAGCTGGGTTTGGAGAGTGAGGAGAAAAGAAGAATCCAAATGATTTCTGTATTGTGGGCTGGACCAACTACATGGACAGTGGTGTCACTCACTGAGGTGGGGAAGGATGAGGAGGAAATACACCATCCTGAAAGGGGGGCTTTATCACCCCAGCTGCAAAGGAGAAAGCTGAGACTTAGAGTAGCTGTGTGAAGTGGACTCCTGGTCTGTCTGATGCCTCATGAGCTAGTCACTTTCCAGTACATTAAATGTGATATTTCAGTTAATAGCAGCCTCATCTAGATATCCTCCCCCCAATTTTTTTTAATGTGAAATGAAAGTCTCATGGGGGGGATGAAATTGAATACTTAATGAATACTTATAGCTGTTGTCAAAACAACTAGACTATTTCTAAAACCAGAGCAATCTAATTGTCAGCTCTTATCTCAACCCAAACCTGAATAGGACATATATGGGGAAAGTTCTCAACAAAATATTAATCCAGTGTTGACACCTTAGGCCAAGTGGCATAACCTCAAAAGCCTAGACGGGGCCAGGTCATAGGGAACAGCAGGGAATGTAGGGAACCAGAGAGAACCCACACCAGCTACAAGAGGCTGTGCAGTCCCCTGAAATCTAGGCTTTAATGTAACATTTAATAGATGCAGAAAATCTGCACTTTGTAAAGAAAGTATGCCTAAAGGGAGTAAATCTGGTCCTCGCGAACAGTCTTAGATAAATGATTAAATTTCTCAAACATCCTTTTGGATAAGCAGCCGATGAGCCAGCTTTACGGAAGTTAAAGAGGGATCATTAAAGGAAGCCAGGAAGCTGTTAATTCTACACAGGAAAGTAAAGTTACAACTGCAATAGTTAAATCCATTTCATAAATTGCCTATTTTATGGTACTGAGTGTTTTTATAGAAATAGGAGTACCTTATATTTATTTCTGTACATTTTAATCTGTCCAGTTAAAAAATAATCTTATCAAAATAAATGAAGATGTGCTCGCAGGAGACACTGCTCATTTTTCTCCCGGCCATGAATGACATGTCATCAGACTATTTGTTCTATCAGCCACAGGAAGCATCATCACAAACTTGGATAGAACTCACTAACCTAGCTTTCAGTTGCCCCGACAAAGAAGGAATTCTTATTCCTGACTTAAAGAAATCTTTTTAATGGAAATCTTCAGCACGAAAGCCCAAACCAAATTTACAAATACCCATCCTCTATCACATAAACCACTAGAAACATCATTATAGATTGTCACTAATTTGGCAGTGGTTTCAAAATCCTCTTCTGGGAGCTGGAATGCCTTGGCTCTTATTTTTCTAAGATCACGCCTGCTGACTAGTTAAGGAAGACAACCACACAGTCTGAGTGTGACTCATTCCCACTGTAATATGCTATAAAGCCAGCTATGAACAGAATAAACCCCCCCAAAAAAAATTAAAGAAAGAAAAAGAAAAAAAGAAACGGCCAATAATAATTAAAATCTAGTTAGCTCTACCAGGGGAATATGTAAGGAGAGGGACATTTTAATATGTGTTTGGTCTTTGGAGGAACTAGACAAAACCGCAGTTATAAAACATGATAGCTATTATGACAGAATTCTACTCAAAGTGCTAGAGGAAGCCAGAGGAGGAACACCTAAACTGGCCCTGGGTTCCAGAAGGTGACATGGAACCTGAGTTTGGAAGTCTTTTAGGGTGAGCTAAGCATTTCAGCCAGAGGGAATGGCATCTATGAAGGCACTGAGGCTGGGTCAGCTGTCCTCATTGGCAGAAGTGCAGGAGATTCCAGGAAGCAGGGGGTGGAGCAGGTGGGATAGAGGATGAGGACGGACAGTGCAGAGATGGACAGAGTCAAGTTGTGAGGGCTACTTCATGATTTTAAGTCAACATGAACATGACTTGATTTTATTTCAGAACATTTAGAGGCAGAGATAGTGAAAGAGATTTAAGGCAGAAAAATCTTCTGCACATCCCTCCACACTGCTGTCCAGCCCCCTGGCCCTTCATGCTTGTGCCAGGGCAGGTTCACGTGGACTGTTTTCTCTTAGGATGTAGGTGTTGGAACAATTCCAGTCAATCTATTGTGAGTGTTCAAAGTAGCTCCAAGGTTGTGGTGGCAGAATGTGACCACATATGAGCAAAAGCAAAGGATGACCCTAAGAGACGGGAGGAAGAAGGAAGTTCACAGCACAGAGACTCAAGGACAACATGGCTTACGGACACAGTGGCTGACCAAGTGGCTGTCCAGTCCCCAGTTTCAGCCCTTTGCCAGGTCCAGCTGTACTTCCTGCCTTTAGACCCCGTGCCCTATTGCACTTCTAGTTGTTTTTCTTAAGTCAGGTTTGAGTGAGACTCTGTTACTAAAAGATATAATGATGGAACACTAAAGCAGAGCCTGACAGATAACAGCAATAAGGAGATGAGGAGGATGGAAAAGATACAAAGGAAGCAAAACTTGAGAAAATTGCAAATGACTGAACTGGGATGTGTTGGCTCCAAAGCTACGGGTTTGGTGATTACAGGGGGAGGGGCAGAACTGGTGGGAGGTGACAGGGATCCAGCCTGGTGTGACGAGACCGGCGATGGAGGATATTCAAAAGTAAAACTGTCTTGCAGGTGGATAAACAAACAGGTGTGTGTCACTGGGGAGTTCTGGTGTGGAGGTCGAGATGACATCTAGATGGTCGATGACCTAGTGGGAGTACAAGAAATCTCCCAGCAGAGTTGTAAGCCAAGATCTACCGGGCATCAACATTAAGGTACAAATTGAGTAGAAAAAGCCAGGAAAGAGAGCCTAGATATCTGATTCATTCAGAGGGCAACAGATGCAAATGTGAAGAAGAGGAAAAGAGAACTTCCTGACATCCTCTGAGTCCCTCCTACATGGCTGGTACTTCCCTCTGCCACCTCATTTCATCTTCCAAGCAACATTTCAAGGCAGGTCATAGCACAGCCTTTTAAAGATAAGGAAAAGAGATTATTAGTTCCCCAGGGGATGGGCTAAGACATACTGGGTATCTCCAGTCACCAGTAGCGTGCCTGCCACCAATGTGATTAAAAAGTAAATTAAGACCTGAGCAATTCTACAATGTCTGGAACTAGACAGACTGGTATTATTTTCATATTCACATACAATTTGGAGACGAGTTCTGCTTTCACGACCCGGGAAGCTATTTTCTGGGACACATCCCTGGATTTCATGCTGCTACTTCAACTCATTAACGGCATCTCCACTTCTTATCCTGACCTTTCAGTTAAGACACATGAATCAGCAGGCAAAGAAGTTATGTTTTCTTATTTCCAAAGATGTCCTAGGGAACCTAAGACCTTAGTTGTTGATACTTTACACACCATGGAGATGATTTTCCAGTAATTATCACAGGACCTCAAACGCACATCTGATTCACAGAGCATGCCAAAAGGATTTGACAAATCACTACCACACCACATGGGGAATATCCCGCTAGGGATCCCCTGTTTCCTAAGGAGGCATTTGCTCCTCTCATCAGAAGGTCATGGAGCTCTTTTCTCCTTGACTTAAATCTAAGATGAAAAATCCAGTTCTGAGGTGGACAGCACCCCTACAACATCTGATTCACAGAGCATGCCATTCACAGAGTTTGAGGTCCTGTGATAATTACTGGAAAATCATCTCCATGGTTTGTAACACCGTCATGATTCTGTCCTGTATTCTGAAAACAGAAACATACGTGAAAGAAGGGTATTACAACAATTTTGTGTCTACAGAAGATGCACCAAACTGCACAGATGGGTGTTGGCTGAAGAGGGTAGGTTAACTGTGAGATGTTTCTGCTTTCCACAAATACCTGAAAAATTCTAAGCTGCAATGCACAGTGAGTAGAAGGAAGTCAGCACGGACTTGGTTCCTCCCAGACATCTGAACCATACATGCTATCTCATTTAATAACCTCAGGATCATCAGGAGGTGTTATTATTCCTCATTTCACACCAAGGAGGCCCTGAGAAGTTAAGTAGCTTGTGAAGTTTACATAGCTGGTAAGTAAGGGGAGCATGGATTCAAATTCAGATCTAACACCCAAGGTTGTGTAGTATTGGATGTACCGTGTTTCTGCCCATATAACAACTCCATGTAAAGAAATTTTTAAAAATTCTTAATAAATCATTTGTCGGTGTCCCCTTCACTTCCAGCATGGTGTTTAATCACTCATTTTCCTGTGCTCCTACAGGAAATATTTAATAATATATATATAATATATAATTTGGAAACATATAATAATATATATAATAAATATATAATTTGGCTTTTATAACGCTGCACTATAATTATTTGTGTGTCTATCTGCACTATAATTATTTGTGTGTCTATCTAGGCAGAATACAGCCTTCTCAATGGTAAGAATTATGGCTTACACACCTCTGCATTGATAGCAAAAATATAGTAAAGGATGGTTTGGGGCCTAAATAAACAAAACTTTAACAGATGTATTTCTAACATTCCTGTGACAGGACAAAATTATCGTGAATTATACAAAGAACAAAAGGAAATATTCAAGAAAACACATTCTCACCAGTTCTTATCATGCCGCTCCCATTTTACCGCTTATTCCCCACGAACCAGGTAACACTGACCTTTTTTCGCTACAAACGAATTTGCTATGTCCATGAACAGTACTAAGAAAGTTCACTTCCATATCGTGTTAGTTTTTACACAGACTTGAGTACTCGGGATTTTTTTTTAACAGATGCCCTGCCCCATATTCTCTTGACCCCTCTCTGAACTGGCCTGTCGTCACCTTAGAAACTCACTGCAGAACCCGACAGTTTCTAGCTCAGCTCCCTTTGCTTTTCTCCTCTGCCAGAGAGCGCTGGACCCAGGAAGGACTGCCCAGGGAAGTCTGAGAGGAGTGCATTTTGTGTCTGAGAGGGAAATGCACAAATTGACAGACTAGGGGCAGAGGACAAAATCCCCTGGACTAATACTGAGGCACAGACTGCAGAACTGAGCTGAGAACCTGCTTACCAATGTGCCCTTTACTGCCTCTCTTCCCTTCTCTATCCAGCTTCCTTATGCCTCTGGTATCCCCCCCCCAATACCATCTGTACCCAAATTCTTGTCCTGTGGTCTACCTTAAAGAAAATGAGGTGTGTAACATATACAGAGAGAAATGGAACATGATCAAGAACATTCTAATAGTTCACTCTAACCCCACTGTATTCAAGGCCTCACCTGATCAGAATGTTTGGTTTTGTATGCTAGGACAGAGACCCACCTGCCACCAAACATGGTTTTAGACTCCAGAGGTGGAAGGTGCCTGCTTTCCCTTGCAAACTATGTGTACACTGAAGCTAAGATATCTGTTAAGTTCACAGGGCTTGAGCCTACTCTTAAAATACTATAGAAGCCAAGAAAAGTTCTACTGCACCAGGTCTGCTGCACGATCTTGGGATATAGAGGTATTATCAACCCAAATCAACATTATCTGTCTTCAAAGATATGCTTGGAAAATAACAGTATGGTCTTAATGTACAAGAAGCTAAGCATCTAGGGCAATGGTTAACATGTGGTAAGCATTTAATACATATTGCAAAACTTATGTCAAACAAAACACATTTTTCCTTTTACTGCAAACTAGTACAACCTCTACAGAAAGTAGTATGGAGATACCTCAAAGGCCAAAATTGACTTCCTGCAGCCTTTCATCCAAGATAAGTCTAACAGTATTACTATTTCAGATGTTTTAGCTTCCACTTCTACTCAAAAATCCATTTGTCATCACTCCAGTATACATTAAAAGTCCTTCTAATCCACTTTCTAAGTAATTAGAATGAAGGCAATTAACTGGCGTGCTCAGAGTCCCGTGGCAGAGACAGATCTCGAAACTAATTTTCCTGATTCCTGGGTTAATTAATATTCTTCCCATCACATAGCACTCCTCTTTCCAAAGAGTGAACCCATAAATCCTAACGTTTTCCCATTATTCAATAACTTTCAGTCTATGAACACAGATGAGAAGAAGCACGCCCATCTTGGGCTACTGCAGTGAGGTATGCACTCTATCTTCCCATAGTGTTTGGACCACGGAGGCAGAGGGGGGGGAGACTCCGCTTAGTGAGCTGCTGCTCTAGTGCATTCGTCCTGCCCACTGCATCTCAGACCAAACCTCACTCCTGATTCAGAGTTACAACCCAAGAGCCTACAAATGCTTATTCTTTTCTTTCTTATTTCCTGTTCCCTTTGCATTTCTCTCTATTTACCGGCATCTGGCCATGCCTGCTTGCACCATGTGATTGCATGGTAATCTTTTTTTCTACTAGGAGAACTTACTGGGGAAAGAATATGAGAATGGAACAGATCCAGAAATACTGCACTTACCAAATTAAATTAATTAAATATGATTAACAAATATAAATGACTCATCCAACCATCAGCCTGGCTTGTCCAGGGACTCTCAATCAGGGTATAAATCAAAGGCCTCACATGGACACCAGGAAATTTAAGAATCTGATCAGTTCTATGATTCTTTAGATGCATGTGATTTTAGTACCATGCAAACAGTCATTTTAGATTCTTATCCTTGGCTCAGCGCCTGTGGCTCAAGCGGCTAAGGCACCAGCCACATACACCTAAGGTGGCGGGTTCAAATCCCCAGCCCGGACCTGCCAAACAACAATGATGGCTGCAACCAAAAAATGGCCAGGCGTTGTGGCAGGCACCTGTAGTCCCAGCTACTTGGGAGGCTGAGGCAGGAGACTCGCTTGAGCCCAGGAGTTGGAGGTTGCTGTGAGCTGTGATGCCAT
>CAUYTI010017011.1:0-41483 GCA_963575145.1 Galago senegalensis
GCTGCAACCAAAAAATAGCCAGGCGTTGTGGCGGGCACCTGTGGTCCCAGCTACTTGGGAGGCGGAGGCAAGAGACTCGCTTGAGCCCAGGAGTTGGAGGTTACTGTGAGCTGTAATGCCACGGCACTCTACCCAGGGGGACAGCTTGAGGCTCTGTCTCAAAAAAAATAAATAAATAAAAATAAAAATAAATAAAAACAGTTTAAAAAAAAAAAAAGAAAGTCTTAGGGAATATTCCAAATCCAGTCCATTTGTGCCTCTAGAACCAAGTTTCTAGGAAAACCTTTACCTGGGGCAGATCATAATTATTCCCATCTCTGTATTTAGATCTCCAGGAAGAGCTTCGGGGCTTAGTGAGATTTCCAGGGTCTCTTGGGAACTAGCCTTGCAGGATCTCTCAGAGGAAACATTCTGAGAGACAGTAGGCGCTGCGAAGATGTCCAACCCCTTCCTAAAACAAGTCTTCAACAAGGACAAGACTTTCCGCCCCAAGCGCAAGTTTGAGCCAGGCACCCAACGTTTCGAGCTACACAAGAAGGCACAGGCATCCCTGAACTCAGGGCTGGACCTGAGGCTAGCCGTGCAGCTGCCCCCAGGTGAGGACCTCAATGACTGGGTGGCTGTGCATGTGGTGGACTTCTTCAACCGTGTCAACCTCATCTATGGTACCATCAGTGATGGCTGCACAGAGGAGTCCTGCCCCATCATGTCAGGGGGTCCCAAGTACGAGTACCGCTGGCAAGACGAGCACAGATTCCGGAAGCCCACAGCACTGTCTGCCCCCAAGTACATGGACCTACTCATGGACTGGATTGAGGTACAGATCAACAATGAGGACCTCTTCCCCACTAATGTTGGTAAGTTGGAGCAGAGTAGGGCAAGATCCAGGAAAGAAGGAGTCCAGGGCTATGGTGGCTTTCAGAAAAGGCAAGAAGGAAAAGGTCCCTCCAGCATCCATAGCTCAGTGGGTAGGGCATTGGCCACATACACCAAGGCTGGTGGGTTCAAACCCTGCTTGGGCCAGCTAAAACAATGACAACTTCAACAAAAAAAATAGCCGGGCATTGTGGCAGACACCAATAGTCCCAGCTGGGAGGCTGAGGCAAGAGAATCACTTAAGCCCAAGAATTTGAGGTGGTTGTGAGCTGTGATGCCACGGAGACAGCTTGAGACTCTGTCTCAAAAGAAAAAAGGTTCCTCTCCTAAAGCCTCCATGAGGGATCAGCCCTGCGTATACCTGCCATTGAGACTTGGGCTCTCAGATGCCCATCTTGAAACAGAGCGTCCCAGAATCAGCCTTTTCCCAAAGTAGGGAATCCTGGTTCCCTCCATCCAAGATTGGGTCTGGGTATGGCCTGGAATCCATGGGTGCCCATGCTCCCTGGGGTTTTGGTCTATAGACTTGCTGGGACACCCTGAAGTGCTGCCCAGCTCCTAAGGCAGTGGTTCTCAACTTTCCTGATGCCACAAACTTTTAATACAGTTCAAAGGGGTTGTGACCTACAGGTTGGGAACCACTGTTCTAAGGGGTTTGAATCCTAGAACTTAAGGGCAATGAGGATATTGAGCACCTCCAAGCAGCTTTTCAGACATGGAAAGTAATTTCTTTCTTTCTTTTTTGAGACTGAGTCTCACTATGTTGCCCTCAGTAGAGTACCATGGCATCATGACCCATAGCAACCTCAAACTCTTTTATTTATTTATTTATTTATTTTTTGAGGCAGAGCCTCAAGCTATCCCCCTGGGTAGAGTGCCATGGCTTCACAGCTCACAGCAACCTCCAACTCCTGGGCTCAAGCCAGTCTCCTGCTTCAGCCTCCCAAGTAGCTGAGACCACAGGTGCCCGCCACAACGCCCAGCTATTTTTTGGTTGCAGCCGTCATTGTTGTTTTTGGTGGGCCCAGGCTGGATTCAAACCTGCCACCTTAGGTGTATGTGGCTGGAGCCTTAGCCACTTGAGCCACAGGCACCGAGCCAACCTCAAACTCTTAGGCTCAAGTGATTCTCTTGCCTCAGCCTCCTGAGTAGCTGGGACCACAGGTGCCTACCACAATGCCTGGCCATTATTTATTTATTTATTTATTTATTGGTTGCGGTTGTCATTGTTTAGCAGAACCAGGCCAGGCTGGAACCCACCACCTTCAGTGTATGTGGCTGGCACCCTATTCACTGAGATATGGGTGCCAACCCGGAACTTGTCATGCTGCCTGAGAGCCAGTTGAGGCAAACACGGGAGAGGTAACCTTGGCAGAAGCCATGATCATGGAAATAGGTAAACAAAGACATGGCTATGTGCCAACAAAACTTTATTTACAAAAATAGGCCAGGTTTGGCCCTCAGGCTGCAGTTTATACCCCCTGTATGAGAGCAAGCTTGGGCAGTAATGTCCTCAAAGATTCTGTTTCTTTTTTTTGTTTTGTTTTGAGACAGAGTTTCACTTTGTTGCCCTCAGTAGAGTGCTATGGTGTCATAGCGCACAGCGACCTCAAACTCTTGGACTCAAGCAATTATCTTGCCTCAGCCTCCTGAGTAGCTGGGACTATAGGCACCTGCCACAATGCTTGGCTATTTTTAGAGGCGAGGTCTCACTCTGGCTCAGGCAGGTCTCAAACCTGTGAGCTCAGGCAATCCATCCACCTCAGCCTCCCAGAGTGCTAGGATTACAAGAGTGAGCCACCACACCTGGCCTAAAGATACCATTTCTGAATCCTTCCCCTAAGCATCGTGCTTTCTTTTTTTTTTTTTTTTTGAGACGGAGCCTCAAGCTATCCCCCTGGCTAGAGTGACATGGCATCACGCTCACAGCAACCTCCAACTCCTGGGCTCAAGCGAGTCTCCTGCCTCCACCTCCCAAGTAGCTGGGACTACAGGCGCCTGCCACAACGCCTGGCCATTTTTCGGTTGCAGCCATCATTGTTGTTTTGGTGGGCCCAGGCTGGGGATTCGAACCCGCCACCTTAGGTGTATGTGGCTGGTGCCTTAGCCACTTGAGCCACAGGCGCCGAGCCAGCATCGTGCTTTCAATAGTTTCTCCTTGGTTGGGTGAGGCAACTCAGGCCTATAATCCCAGTACTTTGGCAGGCTGTAGGATCTGTTTTTCTTTCCTTTTCTTTCTTTCTTTTTTTTTTTTTTTTTTTTTTGAGACAGAGTCTCACTCTATCACCCTGGGTAGAGTGCCATGGCATCATTATAGCTCACAGCAACCTCAGACTCTTGGGCTCCAGTGATCCTCTTATTTCAACCTCCTGAGTAGCTGGGACTATGGGTGCTCACCGTGATGCCTGGTTAGTTTTTGTATTTTTAAATTTTAAATTTTTTTTTTTTTTTGAGACAGAGCCTCAAGCTGTCCCCCTGGTGGCATCACAGCTCACAACAACCTCCAACTCCTGGGCTCAAGCGAGTCTCCTGCCTCAGCCTCCCAAGTAGCTGGGACCACAGGCGCCTGCTACAATGCCCGGCTATTTTTTGGTTGCAGCCGTCATTGTTGTTTGGTGAGCCCAGGCTGGATTCGAGCCCGCCACCTTAGGTGTATGTGGCTGGTGCCTTAGCCACTTGAGCCACAGGCACCAAGCCAGTTTTTCTATTTTTAGTAGAAGCAGGGTCTCACTCTTGCTCAGCCTGATCTTGAACTCTTGAGCTTAAGCAATCCCCACATCTCAGCCTCCAAGGGTACTAAGATTATAGGTGTTAGTCACAGAGCCTGGCCTAGGAGAATCTGTTTAAGCTTAGGATTTAAGGCTACAATGAGCTATGATGACTCCACTACATTCCAGCCTGGGTGATACAGCAAGACCCTGTCTCAAAAAAAAAATTTAGTTCCTCCTTCACCCCACTTGTACTTGGAGGCTCCCATCACCTTCACCCCTTTTGTAGGGCAGAAGAGTGGTATCAGTATAAACCCAGAGTCCCTTGCAGGTCTGGTGCGAGTATTGAGTCTAATGTTCTGTCCTAGACCCAGTGATCCATCAAGATTACCACCCCCTGGATAGGATTCCCTACCTAGCTCAGTATTTGTAAGGCACTCCTGGCTTTCAGAGGTTTTCAAGGACACTATTAAACATCACTGTGTGGACAATTGTTGGGATATGCCTTGAGAGCAGATTTTTACCTTAAATTCACGTTTTTCTCCTGTTGTTACAGCAGAGGAAGAAACCCAGGGTTTTCATCGATAGTAAACAGACCTTCCCCAGAACTGGTCTGCCACATGCCCTGTGTCCTGTTTGCCTGTATTACAAAGACATACACAGCTGAGAAAATACAAGTACCAGTGTGCTCAAGGATGTGAGGTGCTAATAAAAAGAGCACAGCATCAGAGATTGACTTGTCCCTAAATACTAGAGAAAGAAACAGGTTGTTAACTAGCAGTCCATTCACCATTCATGGTGAAGTCCATTGAGAAAGGCTCCAGGTCAGGGCCTGACCCCAAATACAAAGGCCTTAGAAATCTTTTTTCATTCCCATTTAGATTTTTCACCTGGTATGTCTCAGATCTTTCCCTGGAATGAGCAACCATGTCATACCCTGATGCTTACTTGATCCCTTTGTTGGGTACTGGCTCTTTTTATTTTTTTATTTTTGAGACAGACCCTCACTTTGTTAGTCTTGGTAGAGTATTGTATAGTCATAGCTCACAGCAATGTCCAACTCTTGGGCCCAAGCTATCCTCTTGCCTCAGTTTTTCATTTTTAGTTGAGACATGGTCTCACTCTTGCTCAGACTAGTCTCAAAATCATGAACTCAAGAGATCCACCCACGTTGGCCCCTCAGAATACTAGGATTAGAGGCGTGAGCCCCTGCGCCAGGCCTGGGGACTGGCTCTTAATAGGATCTTACTGCAGACCTTGCTATCACCACTTTCCTTCAACATGTATCTTTGTACACTCATTTGTGACACCCTATAGGAAAAACTTCTACCAATTGAGTTCTTCCATCCCTGGGAACGTGTGCATAAAATTGAAATAGATACCACCAAAGTGACTGCTGAAAGGCAAGTGCAGGGCAGTGCCTGTGGCTCAGTGGGCAGGGTGCCAGCCCCATATACTGAGAGTGGCAGGTTCAAACCCAGCCCCAGCCAAACTGCAAACAAAAAATGGCTGGGTGTTGTGGTGGGCACCTGTAGTCCCAGCTACTCAGGAGGCTGAGACAAGAGAATCACCTAAGCCCAGGAGTTGGAGGTGACGAACATAGCACTCT
Source organism: Galago senegalensis (assembly GCA_963575145.1). NCBI lineage: Eukaryota > Metazoa > Chordata > Mammalia > Primates > Galagidae > Galago > Galago senegalensis. The sequence goes on from CAUYTI010017011.1 coordinate 5,194, forward strand.
ACCAAAGGCAACAAAATGAGACTCTTGTCTATAAAAAAAAAATGAAAGAAAGGCAAGTGCAGTGGCTCATGCCTGTCATCCTAGCATTTTGGGAGGCCAAGGCAGGAGTATCACTCGAAGCCAGGAGTTTGAGATGAGCCTGGGCAACATAGAAAGACCCCTTTCCTACAAATAATAGAACAAGTAAACCAGTTGTGGTGGTGCTTATAATCCTAGCTACTCAGGAGGCTGAGACAGGAGGATCCCCTGAGCCCAGGAATTAGAGGCTGCAGTAATGATGCACTTCAGCCTGAGTGACAGAGCAAGACCCTCTCTACAAAAAACAAACAAAAAAGAATATGCACAGAAAAAAATCCTGGCTTTTAAGTCTTTGCCAGTAATTTCCATGCATTAGAAGCCCCGTCCTGTCTTGTCACTTCCAAGGGAAGGGAATTCTGATATAGATCGTTCTGTGAACAGTCCTTGGCTACTCTTGGCACCCTCACCCCACTTCCCTTTCGCCTGCCCCCAGGCACACCATTCCCCAAGAACTTCCTGCAGGCTGTGAGGAAAATCCTGTCTCGGCTGTTCCGTGTCTTCGTGCATGTTTACATCCACCACTTTGACCGCATTGCACAGATGGGCTCTGAGGCCCATGTGAACACCTGCTATAAGCACTTCTATTACTTTGTCAAGGAGTTTGGCCTCATCGACACCAAGGAGCTGGAGCCGCTGGTAAGCAGGCTTAGGGTGGGAGGGCAGCAGAGGGACCCCTTCCTAGAGCCAGCACACCTGAGATCAAGGCCAACCACCTGCCCTTGCCCCCTCCTTTCCTGGGACTCAGTCCCAGAGACTACTGATAGGGCAGAAGCCAGGATAGCCAGGAGTGATTCAGGGGTCCCTCTTGGAAGAGATCTGGGCATGAGCTCAGGTTCCTCAGCAACCTCAATGTGGTCCTTAACTTCTGAAACAAATCAGAAGTCCTGGATTCTCATGTCCCAAAAACATCCATTAAGTGTCGCTTACAAATGGAGACAATCTAATGCAAGAGGATTCCAGCTGGCCTCTGCCACCTGCCCTAGCTTATCCATTTTTAGCTTTACTGAGTTTTATTTATTTATTTATTGAGACAGAGTCTCACTTTGTCCCCCTAAGTAGGGGGGTGCAGCACTGTGGCATCATAACTCACAGCCACTTTAAAGTGTACGATTCATTGCCATTTATTACATTCACGTTATTCTTCAACTGCTGCCTATATCTCATTCCAGGACATTCTTACCCAACCCTATTCCCAGACTCCTGGCAACCACAAATCCACTTTCTGTGTCAGTGAGCTTGCTAAATTGGTCAGTGTGGACCCCATCTAAAGAGGGGATTATCATATGACAAGAATGGGCTGGCTAGGGACCTTTTCCCCTCACCTGGGAGTGACACAGATCCTGGCTCCAGGAGGCCCTCCTGTGATCACTTGGTCTATATAAGGGACATCTGACACTTTTGCTAGCACAGGGTTGCCCAATTGCTCTAGGGCTCTGAGCATGCCCTCTGGGATCCTGGCCTGTGGGGTTCAGGGCAGCAAGTGGCTGCTTTCATGCCTCTGCCCACTGCCACTCTCACAAGGGTCCAGACATCACTGGGACAAAGCCCTGTGCTTGCAGGCAGCAGTCCCAGCCTGGGACCCCTACTCTGGACATGATACTGGTAGCCCTGGCTCTGGGTCACACAAGAGTGGAGCCATCTAGGAGCCCTCTTCTGGCATCTCCAGCTCAGACACACCTGAATAATTGGGGCCCTGGATGAGGGCTTGCAAGTGTACTCCTCTGGGGGGATCAGGGTCATGGTTCTGTGAGTACCACTGGAGGCATTTCCTCTCTGGAAGTAGCCCAATGTTGGCTAGAGACTCCTTCATTTTTTTTTTTTTTTTTTTGAGACAGAGCCTCAAGCTCTCCCCCTGGGTAGAGTGCTGTGGCATTACAGCTCACAGCAACCTCCAACTCCTGGGCTCAAGCAAGTCTCTTGCCTCCACCTCCCAAGTAGCTGGGACCACAGGCGCCCGCCACAACACCCGGCTATTTTTTGGTTGCAGCTGTCGTTGTTTGGTGGGTCCGGGCTGGGGATTCGAACCCGCCACCTTAGGTGTGCGTGGCTGGTGCCTTAGCCGGTTGAGCTATAGGTGCCAAGCCTAGAGATTCCTTCATTAACATCAATAACAACAACTCCTTCATTGAAACTCTGTTCTTTCTAAGTTTTAAAAATGGTTAAAAACATCTTCAAACATGGCTTGGCACCTGTGGCTCAAGTGGCTAAGACGCCAGCCACATACACCTGAGCTGGCAAATCCAGCCCAAGCCCTCCAACAACAATGATGGCTGCAACAAAAAATAGCCAGGCGTTGTGGCAAGAGAATCGCTTAAGCCCAGGAGTTGGAGGTTGATGTAAGCTGTGATACCACAGTACTCTACCAAGGGCAACAGCTTGATGCTCTGTCTGAAAAAAAAAGAAGTTGACTGGGCAGCACCTGTGGCTCAGTGGGTAGGGCGCTGGCCCCATATATTGAGGGTGGCAGGTTCAAACCCAGCCCTGGCCAAACTACAACAAAAAAATAGCCAGGCATTGTGGCAGGCGCCTGTAGTTCCAGCTACTCAGGAGGCTGAGGCAAGAGAATCGCCTAAGCCCAGGAATTGGAGGTTGCTGTGAACTGTGTAATGCCAAGGCACTCTTCTGAGGTGAACAAAGTGAAACTTTGTCTCTACAAAAAAAAAAACAAAAAACTTTCAGACAACTTCTTATCATATATTCCCTTGTAGGCTTTGCCTACTAGTAAATATTTTGCTGAATTTAAAATTAATAGTATGCATGCATTAAAGACTTTAATCCTGGCTCGGCGCCTGCAGCTCAAGCAGCTAAGGCGCCAGCCATGTACACCTAAGGTGGCGGGTTCAAATCCAGCCCGGACCCGCCAAACAACAATGACGGCTGCAACCAAAAAATAGCCAGGCATTGTGGCGGGCGCCTGTGGTCCCAGCTACTTGGGAGGCGGAGGCAGGAAACTCGCTTGAGCCCAGGAGTTGGAGGTTGCTGTGAGCAGTGAAGCCATATTACTCTACCCAGGGGGACAGCTTGAGCTTCTGTTTCAAAAATAAAAAGACTTTAATCCTTATTTCCAGGCTGCTTTCCAGAACTTTCCTTCCGGTGTTCTAAAGACTATATAATATAAAGCCCTCTAGGCTAGTTGCCTATTTTTGTAAACAAAGTTTTATTAGCACATAGGCACATTTAATGAGGTTACCACTTGTCAGTGTTGGCTTGCAAACTACCCTATAGGGTTGAGTCATTGTGACAGGGACTATCTGGCCTGAAAATCCCAAAATACTGACTCTCTGGCTCTGAAATAGTTTGATACTCCCTGGTCTAGGGCATGCTGTTGTCAGTTTGGGATTCAGGGAATCCCAAGGGTACCCCTCTGTCTGCATTCCCATGAATCTCCATGTGTGCACTGTCCGTTCTTTTTGTGATTGACTGTATCTGTCATCTGCTTGCTCTTAACAGAAAGAAATGACTGCTCGGATGTGCCACTAAGATCCCTGAGGGTCTCTCAGTGCCCAGACCTCCACCCAGGCTACAGAGACTTGGAGCAGGACGCCTAGAAAGCAGCAGTGTCTCTCTCTGACCCAAGCATCTCAAGAGCTTGGTATCCCTCAAGCCCTGCACTCTAACCTCTGCTGAAGTGTGGGGGCATCTCTAGGAGACTCCAGCTCTCAACAGTGGGTTCCTTCCCCTCTGATTTTCGTCCTGGCCACAGAAGGCCCACATCCTCATTGCCCACCTCTCTGAGCCTCAGTCTCTGTCTATGAACAGGGGATTGAACCTGAACTGTAATTCTGCATGTTGTCAGTAGTCAGAAAAAACTCTCTGTTTTGAAAACATTTCCACTTCCCAGGATGCTGGAGAGAACCCTGAACTGCCCTCAGCCTTGGTGGTTGCCAGCCTCCTCGGAAGTTCTATCCCCATTTTGACCCCCTATGCCAACCCTACCTGGACCTTGCTGGGGGCCAACTCATATAGCCACGTGCCACCCATGGCTTTGGTCCTGCCTAGGCCAGCTCCCAGGTACAGCCAGCAGCTTGGCCCAAACCTGACCCACCTGGGAGGGGAAAGGATGGGTGCTCCCAGGCCAGCTGGGGACAGGAATCCACTTCCCCTGACCTCTGAGCCCTAGATCCTTGTAACACCCACCAGAGCCACTGCTGTGCTCACACAGAGGTATAACATGAGCCTGCTCACCCCCTTCTCTTCCTGACCCACTTCTGGGTCTTCCATTCCTCCAAAGTGTGCTACTCAATCGGGTTTCCTGGACTCCTAGGACCTCAAGACTCCTGCATCCAGAGTTTGAGTCATGCCCTGACTAAAGGCCCTTTGTGTGTTGTAAAAGATCCAACTTTTATACAATTTCATTGATGACTATTTTGAGATTTTATTTTTGAGACAAGATCTGGATATATTGCCCAGGCTGGTCTCAAACTCCTGCCCATAAGCAATCCTCCCACCTTGGCCTCCTGAAGTGCTGGATTATAGGTATGAGCCATTGTGCCCAGCAAGATATTTTAGATATCTTTTAAAAAGATATTTTCTTGGGCAGCACCTGTGGCTCAAAGGAGTAGGGCACCAGGCCCCATATATCAGAGGTGGCGGGTTCAAACCTAGCCCTGCCCCCCCCAAAAAAAGACAGATTTTCTTAGCCCATAGTTAGCACCTCCATTTCTGGACCAACATCCCCTTTCCTGTGAGTGTTGCAGGCATGGATCTGCCCTCATGGGCTCTTCTCCCTGTTGTGGTATCTCTGCTTCTGCTAGGACAGGATTTTCTATAGATGCTGCCAACTTTTATGGCAACCCTAGGGGCTTTGGGACCAAAATCCATGAGCACTGTCTGCTCTGGACCTGGGAGCTTAGACCAGGGTCTGTGACCAAAGGAGGCCACATCCTGTACTCTGTGAGCCTCTACTGCCCCGACATGTCAACAGAAATTTTAGTAGCCTTTAACCATGGCAGCGCTTCCCTTACGGCCCCCACACTGACCCAGAACACACAGAGCTCTGGTTATTTCTGGGTGTTTGGGATGACAACAAAAGAGGGGGCCATTGTCCACCTTTTTCTGCCAGTTTCTGCTACAAAACTGAACAAGTGCAATTAACCCACTGTTACTCCCTAAGTCCAAAGCTCCAGGAACTCACCCTAGTCCTTGCAGAAAACCACCTGGGTCTGGGGTCCAGCTCTTGGAGCACCCAGGAAAAGGATATCGCAGCCCACCCTTTGCAGGACTTCCAGAAACAAGAATTGTTTTATTAATGTATCTCCTTATCCCTGCAAAACAATACCCAAACTGCAGCACCACTGTCTCCACAGGAATGCAAGTGTCTGCAGTGGCCTGGCTAGGCAGCTTCCCATGAGGGTTGGGGTGGTGGCAGGGAGAGTTTCTGTCCTGGCTTCCCTCCTGAGCTGGATGTGAGCTTCAGAATAAATTGTGGAATTTTGGATTCCACAGCTGCTGGTGGTCAGTTGTGTTTTCCTGCCTTGTCAAGGGGTTGCCCTGTGCCCAGGGGTGAGAACATCTTGATATTACAAGGGCTCCCCAATAAATAAAGACACAGTATATTGCTGTGATTTACATTTCTTAGAGTAGGAGGTCAGGGCCACTGGGACAAAAACATGTAGAAAAAAAGGTTGGGGCTTGGTACCTGTGGCTCAAGTGGCTAAGGCGCCAGCCACATACACCTAAGGTGGCAGGTTCGAATCCAGCCCAGGCTCGCCAAACAACAATGGCTGCAACCAAAAAATAGCCAGGCGTTGTGGAGGGCACCTGTGGTCCCAGCTACTTGGGAGATGGAGGCAGGAGACTCACTTGAGCCCAGGAGTTGGAGGTTGCTGTGAGCTGTGATGCCATGGTACTCTACCCAGGGGGACAGCTTGAGGCTCTATCTCAAAAAAAAAAAAAAAAAAAAAAAAAAGAAACTGAAACTGAAAAGAGAGTTTAGAGAGCTTAGAATCAGAGCCAAGATCAAACTGCTATTTAGCAGCAAAACTGTAATCTACAGGACCCCGAAAGCAGACCATGCCTAAGTTAGAGTGGCTTCATTTACTGTTGTAGAAATCCAGCACAAGGGCTGGGTCAACCAACATACTCAATAAAGAAAAAGACCTACAAGACTTGAGTGAGAAAAGGCAAAAGTAAGTGATACACACAGACACATATACACATATCTAGGGCCTTGTCTAAAGTTCTCTGGCTTAGCTCAGTGCCCAGGGCTCAATGGTTAGGGCACTAGCCACATTTACCGGGGCTGGTAGATTTAAGAATGGCCAGGGCCTGCTAAACAATAACAACAATAACAAAAAAATAGCTGAGCATTGTGGTGGGCACCTGTAGTTCCACCTACTTGGGAGGCTGAGGCAAGAGAATCACTTAAGCCCAGGAGTTGGAGGTTGCTGTGAGCTGTGATGCCATAGCACTCTACCCAGGGCCACAGCTTGAGGCTCTGTCTCAAAAAAAAAAAAAAAGCAGCAAAAGGGAATCATTTCTCTCCCAGAAACTGAAGGAGCCAGTCAAATAGGACAGCACTAGAGCAAAAATAGAAATATGAAGGAAGGAATCAAAATGCAGATTCAGAGATAGTCTCAACTGCCTTACACATCCTTGAAATATGACCCACTGAGTAAGAAGGACTATTTAATTACAGTGTTGTACCAACTGACTATTAATTTTTCTTAGGAATTAGCACCACACTGTTCTATACCAGAACAAAAACACAGACAAAATCAGAGTTGAATACAAAAGTGAAATAATAAAGGTGCTGCAAGAAAGTAAAATTTTTCTCTAACCTACAGAGCAAAACCTCAGTTCATCCTCTGAAAGAACCTGGGCATCACCCGACCACGCATGAGCACGTTTTTTTGTTTTTTTGTTTGTTTGTTTGTTTTGAGACAGAGCCTCAAGCTTCCCCCTGGGTAGAGTGCCATGGCATTACAGCTCACAGCAACCTCCAACACCTGGGCTCAAGCGAGTCTCTTGCCTCCGCCTCCCAAGTAGCTGGGACCACAGGCGCCCGCCACAACGCCCGGCTATTTTTTGGTTGCAGCCGTCATTGTTGTTTGGAGGGTCCGGGCTGGGGATTCGAACCCGCCACCCTAGGTGTACGTGGCTGGCGCCTTAGCCAGTTGAGCTATAGGCGCCGAGCCCAATACTGGAAGTCTTAACCACAGCAATCAGACAAGGGAAAGAAATAAAAGGTATCCAAGTCAGGAAAGAAGTGGCCAAACTATCCTTGTTTGACAACCATGTGATCAATAGAGACTCCTCCCAGAGACTAGAGTTGGTAGATTCAGTAAAGTCTCGGGCTACAAGATTAATGTACACAAGTCAACAGAATTTCTGTATACTAATGGCAGTCTAGCTGAAAGTCAAATCAAGAACTCAACCCCATTTATGCTAGCTGAAGAAAATCTAGAAATATATTTAACCAAGGAGGTAAAAGATATCTACAAGGAAAAGTACCAAACAGTAATGAAAGAAATTATAAATGACACAAATAGAAAAGCATGCCATACTCAAGGATTGGAAAACTCATCACTGTTATGATGTCTGTACCGCCCAAAGTAATCTACAGATCCAGCACAATTCCAATCAAAATACCAATGTCATTTTTCACAGAATTAGGAAAAATAACTCTAAAGTTCATATGGACCAAAAAAAGAGCATGAATAGCCAAAGCAATCCTAAGCAAAAAGAAGAAATCTGGAGGCATCACATTGCCTGACTTCAAATTATATACAAGACCACAGTAAAACAGCATGGTGCTGGTACACAGACGAATAGAACAGAATAGAGAACCCAGACATAAAGTAGACAAAAGCAAACATTGGGGAAAGGACACACTACTAAATAAATCGTGCTGTGAAATTGGATAGCCTCATGCAGAAGAATGAAAATGGATCCCTCTCTCATCACATACAAAATTTAACTCAGGATTGATTAAGGACTTAAATTTAAGATAATTTCAAATTTTTCTTAAATTTCACAATTTAAGATGTGAAAACATAAAAATACTAGAAGAAAACCTAGGAAAAATTATCTCTGACAGTGGCCTTGGCAAAGAATTTATAACTAAGATACTAAAAACAAATACAACAAAAATAAATGGGACTTACTGAAACTAAAAAGCATCTGCAGAGCAGAAGATATAACAACAGAGTAAACAGAGAGCCTATGGAATAGGAGAAAGTATTTGCAAGCTAAACAGAACTCAAATCAGCAAGAAAAAACCAAATAATCTCGGGCAGTGCCTGTGACTTAGGGAGTAGAGCACTGGCCCCCTATACCAGAGGTGGTGGGTTCAAACCCAGCCCTGGCCAAACAAAACAAAACAAATAATCTCATTAAAAACTAGGCAAAATAATTTTTTCAAAAGAAGGGAACAAATGGCCCTCAAACATTTAAAAAAATGGTCAACATCACTAGTCATCAGGGAAGCATAAAGTAAAACCACAATGAGATATCACCTCGCCCCCACTCAGAATGGCTGTTACCAAAAACTAAAAAAACAATAGATGGTGGTGTGGATGCAGTGAAAGGGGAACACTTCTGCACTGTGGGTGGGACTGCAAATTAGTACCACCTCTATGGAAAACAATATGTAGGTACCTCCAAAAAGTAAAAGTAGGCCTGCCATTCCACCCAGCAATCCCACTGCTAGGTGTCTACCCAAAGGAAAAGTTATTTCTTTAAAAAGATACCTGCACCCAGGTGATGATCACTGCACAATTCATAATTGCAGAGATAGGGAACCAACCTAACTGCCCATCAACAGATAAGTGGATAGAAATGGGGTATATAACACCCATAACGGGGTGTTACTCAGCCATGCAAAGGAATGAAATAATGTCTTTTGCAGCAACTTGGATAGAACTGGATTATCCTAAGTAAAGTATCTCAGGAATAGAAAAACAAACTTGTATGTTCTCACTCCTATGTGGGAGCTAAGCAATGGGGGTATGTGTGGTCATATAGAACGAGTTCATGGACATTGGAGACTCAGAAGGGGGAGGAAGTATGGGATAAAAAATTATCTGTTGGGTACAAGGTACACTATTGAGACAACAGGTAAAAAAAAGCCAAGAGACTTCCCCACTATGCAATTCATCCATGTTACAAAAACTCACTTGTATCCCCTAAATCTATTAAAAATTTTTTTTAAAAAAAGCAAGGACAGAGAATAGCTGGTTGCAGTGGCTCATGATGTTACTCCCAGTGCTTTGGGAAGACAAGGTGACAGGGTTGTTTGAGGCCAGGATTTCAAGGCTAGCCTGGGCAACATAGGAAGACTCCGTCTTTAAAATAATAACTAAAATAAAAAAATAAAGTGGGGACAGGGAACACATGACATCCAAATTGGGATGTGGGATTTCCTCCCTACCCCACTCCAAGTCACTGGATTCTCAGGTCAGAGGAAAGTGCTGTTGGTTTGACTCTGCCAGTGAGCACCATGTGAACCCTGGTTTAGGACCTGGACCCACTGTGCCATGTTTTTAGCTGTGCTCCATTTGATCAGAGCTAGTTGCCTCTCAAAAGGGGCTACAGTTTAATTAAGGCTTGTTGCAACCTTTGTAATCCCCAGAGTAAAGGAGAGGCTCTCCCATTACAGTGAGCATAGTGGCCCCTCTGCCTCTGAAAACCTAGTGGCAGCACATATAGCTGCTCCAGGTGAACGTGACCTGGACACAGAAGTGGCATGTCCAGACTGCAGACAGGCAGCTCCTAACCTGGCCCGGGGTATGGGCAGCTAGAGAGCTGCTGGGGAGAAGAGCATGACTGGCTCTGTGGCTGGTGACGCATGAGGTCTGGCTGCTGGCTGGGCAGAGCCTGGTCCTTACGGGCAGAGGATCTGGCAGGTATGGGGGGCATGGTTCTTCTATTGCTTTGCCAGATTATCAGCCATGTGAACTGCTTGTTCATCTAGAACATTCTGAGAAAAAACAAAACAAAACATAGAATGTCTTCTACATCTTCTAGCAATAGGCTTATTATCTAGTTTGTGGGAGAGTGTGACTTACAGCTAAGTGAGAATGTTGGCAGAGTGAGATTAACACCTGTTGCTTTGCCTCCCTTTGTCTGACTTAGTGAAAGCAGCAGAACTGCTTTGAACAGACAAATGCTACATAGCACCAAACATCTCTGCACTGACTCCCTAGAGTCACAGCCAATCTGGACACCCCTTCCCAAGAAGGTCAGGAGGGGTCAGAGTGCTGGCTTCAGAGTTTCCCAAGAGCATCAGCAGATATTGGCCTAGAGCGAGACCACAGTGGGTTTGGACACCAATTCCAGCACGTTCTGGATTTTGGACTACAGTCCACATCTTGCCAGACTTGGTCTCCTCTTTTCTATGGCGGGAATCAGTATGGTGCCTCCCTGTTGTCATCATGACTGGCTGGCACCTGGTCGGGACCACATCAAGTTAGATGCTTTACTTACTGCTAATCACTGACAACTGTTTACTAATAAGGAAGCTTGGCCCAAGTCTCTTGGTGCAGGTGGCTCAGTAGTCTAGAATCCACTCAGAGGCAGGACTGCGCTGGAAGGCAGGGAGCTCAGAGAGTCAACTAAAAGGGAAATGAAGCCCTCTGAATGGGATTTGGGCCTCAAGCACTGGTGGGAAGTCTCCTCTGGGGACTGCTGTTGGGATGAGGCAGCTCTGGCCTGGCTTACACGCAAGCCCAGGCCTTTACTAGGGGCCCATCTGGATGAACCAGAGTTTAGGAGAAAAGTCCTCAAAAAATAACTAGAGTGCTATTGGCCCTAAATGGGAAATATGCTATGTAGACAAAACCATCACCACCATTAACACCTCCATCTTCACCACTATCACCATCATGACAATCCCCTCCACCAACACTGTCAATACTGTTACCACTTCCATCACCACCACTAGGATCTCTACCTCTACCACCATCACCATCACCACCTCCATCACCCCATCTCCTCCTCCAACACTGCATCACCATCTCCAACATCACCATCACCTTCACCACCTCCAGCACCACCATCTCCTCCTCCAATACTGCATCACCATCTCCAACATCACCATCACCTTCACCACCTCCAGCACCATCATCTCCTCCCCTCCACCAACACTGCCAACACCACCCTTATCACCATTGCTATTATCATCACTAACACCTTCACCACCATCACCACCACTTTTACCATCCCCACCAGCAACACTGCCAACATGAGTACCACCACCATCCATCATCACCATCACCTTCACTATCATCATCTCATTACCACCACTGTCACCCTCAATACCAACACCATCCTAACAGGCACCTTCACCATCACCTCCATCTCCCATCACAATCCTAGATAGACAACCCAGACTCCTGGCTCCCCTTGTCTGCCTCCCTGCAAAACATTTAGGACACAATGTGTAACATGCTAAGGCCAATTCTGCAGAGCTCTGGGGTGTAGGAATAATACTGGGGAGCAGCTTCTGGTTTCCTACCATGAGATTGCATGCTGCAGTCAGTGGCACTTGGCATTGAACACAGGTGTCACTCTCTTGGGACAGGGATGCTTCCTGAAGTGGGGAAGTGAGGCAAAGTCCACACCAGGACAGAATATCAAGGAGCAGGGGGTGACTTCCCAGTGACTCCCCTCTGCTCTGCAATGGGCAGGTTTGGGGTAACTTTTCTGTAGTAGTAGGGGTGGGAATGACTTGCTTCTGTCCCTCTAGATTGAATTCAACAAGTATCACAGGCTGACAGCTGACAGCCAACTCAGGAGGGTCCTCTCCACAGCTGGCAGCCACTTTCTTCCTCATGAGTTTGTCATTTAGCTAGACCTGAGCTGAGCTTAAATGATGAAAAATAGCTGATTAAAAATCATCGTTCTGGTATTTTTGCCTGTTCTAGTCAACCCTTAAATTTCAACACAGTTCACCAGAGCTACTAGGTTGTTTAGGAAATGCCAAAATATTTGTGTAAATAATTTTGAGTATATTTGTTTACACATGTTCAGGCACCTTTGCTCACAAAACATGGAGTGTGCAAAAGCTAGCTACCTTTCCACTTACTTCAAATCTGCCTTTCTTTATAAAGCTTTCCTGATCAAGTGGAAACCAGAGAGAATTTCCAACCAAGGAAGCAAAATGTGGAAGAACAAAGCCCAGGCCTCCACATGCAAAAGGAAACACAGGCAACGCATGGTACTGTGTGAGGAAGCCTTTGGGAGCTGATGATTACCAGATGACACTGATGGGCCCCTCCCCAGGGCCCCACAGACTGTCCTTCAGTCCCTTCATGCTGAGATTCCTAACAAAGAAGCAGAGGCCCAGCTGTCCCCTTTGGAACATTTTCTGGTCCTTGTTAAATGACCTCATTCCGGTCAATGCATATAATCCAGAGACTAATTACTATAGCAAAACCACCAGGTTGGATGGTATGTCGATATTTGTCACCATTTAGCAATGCTCAAGACCCCAGAGCTGGTGTGCTGCAGGACTGGGATTTGACCAATCTGGCCTCAAGCTTGGTGTCCTTCCCTGGACATATCACTGCAATCCCACTTGACTAGACCCCACGGGCAGACAGAACTTTCAGCCTTGAAAATCTTCTATGACTGCAAATGTGAGGGAAATGCTCTCACTGCACTAGAGCCATAAGACTGCATTGCACATGAGCCCTGGTGTGGTACGGGCATGTGTCACAAACATTAGCTCGTGCAACAATAAAGGGTAAACTGTGTTATAAGAGGAGAGGTGCAAAGCATAAGTGCATGGAGGAGACACTCCCCATGAGAAGGCTTAGAGAACACAGGAACACGTTTGAGAGCTGTACATGGTGGACAGGCACTCATACATGCCCATGTGGAGACCGTACAGGTCTGCTCATGCTCTCAGGGTCTAACAGGGCCCACCTCCCTAAGTCTGCTTTGAGACCAGAACTCTGGGCAACCTCAGACTGAGTTCTGGAACCCCACCTTGTCCCTCAGCATCATTTTCTCTCTCCTGTCCACCGGGCATGGCTTTGCCTTTAGTTCCATCTGTTATTTTTAGCAGAGCCCAAGGTAGATCAGGGCTGGGCACATTCCCTCGTGCTGGAGGCCAGGAGCAGCTACCACACCTTCTTGCTGCCCACCTGCTGGTCTTCCCTTGTGAGAGCTCCTGGGCCTTTGCTGCTTCACTTTCCTCTTTCTTTGGGCATTTTCCTCCCTAACTCTAGTCTTGCCACAGGGTCCTGAAGTTCAGGGCCCTGAGGGTGAAACAGGACCTTGTTCAGGAAACTCTTCAGCAGCACCTGCAACAATGAAAGTGCAAACAGTTCCAGGCCCTTCCCTGGTGAGGAACAAAGGACACCATAGTCCCAAATAAACAGTCTCTAGGATGCAGGCTCAGGAAGGCAAGTGCGGTGCCTTTGCGTCCTTCACAAGGTCCACAGTAACTGCCAAGGGATGGGATGGAGGGTCAGGGAGCCTCTGAGTGACCACAGGTTTGCTGGGCTCTGGTTCTTGGAGATCTGGCTCTTGGCCATGTTAACTCAGTGATTCACGGGATGTCACTGCTTACCCTCCTCTGCACTGGGAAATGCAGGGAAGGCAGCCTGAGAGCAACAAGTCCTGTGCAGGTCGAGATGTGGCCATGATGTCACCGGGAGCCCTGTCTCCTAGCTCCTCTGGACCTTACTCTTTTCTTGCTGTTGCTGGTTCCATCTACCCTCAGCCCGCGCTCAGGAGGACCTCTGGCCCTGGTGGCTCCCTCCTGCAGTCTCCCAGACATCCTTCTACACGGATCTCTCACACCACTGAACCCACATTTTGGAGCATGGCCTGTGTGCACGCTGCAGTTTGTGGGTTACTCTGATGGAGCTGGGATTGACTGTCTCACAACAGCCTCCTCATCAGAATCTGCAGATGAGCCATCTCAGTGACAAATCTGTGGCAGGACCTGGAGGGTCAATCACGTGCTGACCCAGAGCCCAGCTGTTAGAGGATGGGGAAGGGGAGAACTCTGGGCCTAGTTGCCCTTTCCCTAACCTGCTGGCTGCAGCGCTGTGTGGGGACAGTGACACTGGTGCCGCTGTGTTCTGGAGACGGGCACCTGCCTGGCCAAGTGGTCTCTGGGCTCCAGAGGTGACTACAGCTGCCTGAGTGCACAGGTCTGAGGGAGAGGCTGTGACCCGAGGACAGGAGCGGCTTCCTGGGACCCCGGGCGTGAGGGGTGTCCGAAGGGCAGGGAGAACCCAGCGAGGTGGGCGAGGAGTGCATAGGGCACTGAACACACGGTTCACACCCGCGGTCACCCCCGAGGCGAGTGACGTCTATGCAGCCGGCAGGTGCAGGCAGGCCGTGAGGGCAGCCGGGGGTTGGGGAGTGGAGGGAAGAGACGGGGGCGAGGAACCTCGAGGGTGAATCCATCCAGCCCCCTCCTGGACCAAGCTGCAGCAACTCGCCGTACGTGAGGCTCTCATTGGATTCGGCCCACATCTTTGTGACTGAAGGCGCAGCTCCAGCCACATGTGGCCCATGGTGTTTAACTTAAATAACGCAGGAGTCGGCGCACTTCCGGTGCCCGCCAACCCCGCGTGGGGCCGCGCAGGTGGAGACCCCGCGCCCAGGGCCCGGAGCACAGGACGATGGCGTGGGCCCGTCCGCCTTGTCGCGGGTGGGGTGGTGGTGAGAGGCATAGCGGCGGGGAGGGGTGGGGGCTCGCCGTGGGGGGAGGACAGGCGGCCAGGTGGCTGTGGCGCGCGGGCGCGAGAAGGGGTGTGTCCTGGGCGGGGCCAGCGGGAGACGCGCGCAGGGGGCGTGTCCCCGCCGGGAGGGGCGGGCAGGGGCGGAGCCGGGCGGCGGGCGCTGTCCGGTGCTGAAGCCCGGCCGGCGCCGCCGCAGGAGCGAGAGGCGGAGGCGCTGGCGGCGGCGCGCCTGGCTCGGCCCCGTGTGGGGTGGACGGAGCGCCGCGGGCATGGGGCCGCCGCTCCCGCTGCTGCTGCTGCTGCTACTGCTGCCGCCACGCGCCTTGCCTGTCGCCCCCCCGCCCGTCCCCCATGGCCGGCAGCTCCCCGGGCGTCTGGGTGAGTGGGGGGCGCGGGGGTGGGGCGCAGGGGAGAGTGATGGAGGGGTGCAGGGGGAGGGGCGCAGAGGCGAGAGAGGGAGGGGCGCAGGGGCAAATGAGTAGGGATGCGCCGGCGAAGCACGGATGAGGTGCGGGGTCCCCGGGGTTCCAGCGTGCAGTCCCCAGGTTTTGAGCCGCAAGCCCCAGGCGGTGGGTTACCACCGTGACGCAGAGCAGGTCTGCACCCTGCCTCAGTTTCCTCCCGCCGCGGCCGCCGCCCCTCCGGCTCCTGGTCTCCTTCCAAGGTTTCTGCCTGCCGGTCCGTCCCCGCCGTGCTCGCGTGCGCGCCATGGGCCCGCGCCCTTGGCGACCTGGCGTGGATGCGCCCCCGCGCGCGTTCGTGCCACGTGTACCGCGTGGCCCAGGCGCCCCCAGGGCCCCATCTGGTCCCACCGGCCTTCTCCCCATGTCTGGGAATTAGAGGACATTTCCTTCCGTGACAGAAGCGGGAGGAGCAAGGCGGGCGCCTGATTCTTGACAGAGCGAGCACCCTCTTCCCTGGCACCTCCCTCCATGCTCATCTCATTTGTTAAGATTTACCATAAAGCCAGTGTTTCCAGGCGGTCCCAAGATCAGAATTACATTGGAGTGAGAGGAGATAAAGGGCCAAGTTTGGATTCAGTTCCAGCTGCAGGGACCCCAGCAGTGCTACCTCAGCACTGGTCTCCCTGGTTGATGGCTTTATTCATTAAAATCCTAAACAAACAACAATTGGGGAGAAGGAGGCCTCAGATGAGATGACCTGGACTGCAGTGGGGAGCAGGGCATCTCCCCAGCTCCCCTTACCTCCTCACCCCTCTCTAATCTGCCCTTGTCCTGAAGTCAGTGGACACTGGGGTGGGAAGGGACGTCCCTGCCCACCCACTGTGAGGTCGGACCCCATTAGCCCCTGGATGCTCCAGCACAGGCCTCCACCTGTCCCAGGCAGGGCGTTCTTCCCTGGTGGGCTCTCCATGCTTGCTGGGGTCACCTCTTGGTACCTTGCTGAAGATTGGCAGGGAAGGCCAAGAGGTATAGTCCTTGTTCAGCTTGAGCTGGCCTGTCACCTCATGGGAGACCTGTGTGCTCCCCGGCCAACATGACCTGGACATAGACTGGGGAAAGGCAGGGCAGCATAGAGGGCCGGCCCACATCCTAGGAAGGGATGGTATCATGGAGCCAGCTGGAGGCAGCTGCCTTTCCTGTCATAACTGCTAGTTCATAGCACTTTGCCACACTTGCCCTGAGAGGGGGGTGACTGGGGGAAGGGGAGCAGAGGGAACCCAGGGACAGAAGTGTGCAGGGGAGAAACCCTGGGAAGTTGCTGGGCAGCCCTGCCTCATGGGCTAGTATCATTTGGGTACAAGTGAAGCTGAATCAGATCACTGAAAAGGGAGCTGTCTCTGCTGATGGAGGGCTGTGCTTTGTAGGGAGACTATGGACCAGTCTCTTAAAGGAATGTTAGGGACCCAGACATCATTGGAATTGTTCTGAGGACTCCAGGTGCTGGGTATAACCCAACACGCCTCTACATAACTGGACCCTGCCTGGAAGTGTGTTTTGAGGCCACCTGGGGTCAAGTGTGGCCTCTCCTACCTGCATGAGCTCTCTGTGTCTCCTCTGCCTGTCCCCACTCTGTGCACATCTGTAGAATACTATCCTCGTGCTACTCACAGGAGGGAGGTGCTCCCATTTTTTTCTTTTGTCTGTATCTTGTTTGATAATCTCATATCAACTGCATTGTTCCAAATACAACCCAGGACTGAAGATGCACAGAAAAAACTTAAATTGAGCCCTGCCCAACTGCTTGTAATCTGTTTATTCATTTAGCTCTTAACATTCAGGTTGAGGCCTCCTGGTCCCTCTCGCATCAGAAGCCTTGTGGTTAGAACTGGGGTGGATGTTGCCAAGACCTGAAGACTGATTCCTTTTGTGGTGGGCACCTTGGGGTGAGCGAGGGGCCCTTCCCACTTGGGTAGTGGAGGAGCTCTTGATACCAGGCACCAACAGCTGCCATCTCCAAGTCCATTCTTGTTGCTCTGAGCAGAACCAGAGACTGGCTTGTCCCTAGAAGGCTATGGCAGAGCCTCCATGCCAGCAGGTGTGTCCTGAGCTCCCTCTCCTCGGAGGACACACTCACTTTAGCTCCCACCCTTCAGCCACCCACTCTGCCTGTGCCCTTTAGGTGGGAAAGGCTCCCTTGCAGCGTTATCTGTGAGTGCATTATCAGATCCAAGCTCAGAGGAACGCAGAACCTTTTACGATGATATGACTCAACTTTGCTTGAAGTTAAAATGGGTCAGGGAACGATCTCCTCTCATACACGTCGTCCTTGGGTTTTCCTTTCTCCCTCTCTCAGCTGCCCCCACCCCACAGTCACCTCACCCAGGGAACCTTTTATGCAGGTTCTCAGTGCGCTTTTCTTGAGTCTAACTTGAACATAAGCCTTTTGTTAAGGGCTTTAAGCCATTCTTCAGCTCCATGGAGGCTGGTTTGTGAACCTGCTGGGGCAGCCCTCACGTTTAAGGGGTAGTTTTGTGAAGGACCCTCCCCGTGGGCTAAAGAAGCATGAATTTTATTTGCCAAAGATAGAGTCAACCTTTCATGTAGCTTTTGCTTAGAGAATCCAGATTTCAGCCTAGCGGCCCCACCTGACTACAAAGACAGAAGACTTGGTTTTGTTCCTTTGTTTTTGCCTCCTGATTTGCCCGCACGTGTATTTCATTCACCCACAGGCTCAGAGCGGAGGGGCAGAGCAGTGCAGGGGCTGGCTGGTTTTGTGAACGAGATGGCATGATTGTTTATTTTTAAATCAAATGAGCCTTCCTGCCACAAAAGCATGAATTCCTCTTTGCTCTTGGGGTCTGGTGTGGAGCAGTGCAGGGGCCCTCCAGGCCTACCTCTTCTGTGTCTCTGCTGGGTGTTTCCTTCCTTTCATTCCCAGAAGCTCAGGGGATGCTGTGTAAGGTGCAAGGAAGTGGGAGCACAGAAAAACCCTCGGCTTCAGGGAGAGGAGGTACTGGGCTCACCCATGGGATCAGACCCACTCACAGGTAGGGCTGTGGGCAGCTGTTTCCTATGTCCAGTGATGGCAGCTAAATGTGCTGGGCTTGGAGGGGCTGGGAAGAGGCCAGATGAGGTGTTCAAATGGCTTCCTCTCCCTGCTGAGCTTAGCTGTGTGTCTGGTGTCTGATGGCTCTTCTTTAAGGCTGATGAGTCCTTGCACCTGGTTATCGAGGTACCATTCAGTAGTATCTACCCGGGAGGCAGAGCTGGGCACTGGGTTTGTGTGGTTTTCTCTCTCTGGCTTTGCTCTGCGGTGGGGCTAGACCCCATGGAAGCACACACTGGCAATCTCTGTGCTGTGGAGTGTGCGGGCTTGCTGGCCCCATTGGCTCCCTGCGAAGAGCAAGGCTGTAGCAGCAGTGACCCTGGAGAACGTCCCAGGGCCTTCTCTTTTGATGAACAATGTCTCTTTGGTATGACAATAATTTCTGCATCCTGGGTTTGTTTTGTGCTAGTGTGAGATGCAGTAATATCTAATTTGTGAATGTAGTTATTCACTCACTTTCCTCTGGAATTTGGGATATGGGACTAGGAGGAGGTGAGGGACACAAAGGAGGGTAGACCAGCTAAACCGTCGTCAGCGTGGTCTCATTAAGAAAGTTCACCCGCCCTATCTGGCTTTAGGGCTGCCTTGAAATTCCAAGTTCCTTATAAAAAGATGTTTGTAACCAAATGTGGCCTAAACTAAAAATAACTCTCGGGGTGGCAGATATCTAAGATATGCCTGGGTATGTGCAAATATTGCTTGTTTAAGGATTCTTTGTGTGTGGAGAGGCAAAGAAAAAGCTTAAGAGGCTTGGTGCCTGTAGCTCAAGTGGCGAAGGTGCCAGCCACATACATCAGAGCTGGCAGGTTCGAACCCAGCCCAGGCCTGCCAAAAAACAATGACAACTACAACTTAAAAAATGGCCGAGTGTTGTGGTGGGTGCCTATGGTCTCAGCTAGTTGGGAGACTGAGGCAAGAGAATCACTTAAGCCCAAGAGTATGAGGTTGCTGTGAGCTGCGACGCCATGGCACTCTACCCAGGGCAACAGCTTAAGACTGTCTCAAAGAAAAAAAGAAAGAGATGGGAGAAAGGCAGCTGAATCCCAGGAGATGGAGGCCAGGTGGGCCTCGGCTAATGAAGAACCTCTCTTATCTTTTCTGACAAGGTGTCCCACTTCCCAGCAAGAGCAAACAGCCACATTCATGGCCGATAACCCTCTGAGCTGCATAAGAGCACCTGGCAGCTGTTTCCACATTAGGCTAAATTGACCTTCATAAATGTAGAGCCAGCTGGACTTAGTTTTTTCCATCCTGGTTGATAGAAGGCCAGAAAACCAAGAGGCAGAAAACAGTCCACCTACTTTTTTTGCTGCCTGGAAACCATGTGGAAGCAGGGTTTGTTAAGGAAGGACATTTTTGCTTTTAATTCATGCTATCTCCAACAACTGTACCACAGTCACTGTTTAAATATCTAACAGGAAGTAAAGGTGGGTGGGTCCCTGGGAACACCTACCTCTGTGTACATTAAACCCCTTCTGTTTGCTAGTCTGCCTTGTGGCTGCTAAGTGGGTGGCTCCATAGGGGCCTCAAAAACTGGACTTCGGCCTTGAGAGTTGCTTTGTCCTCAGCAGCCTCTAACTAGGACGACAGCGTTTGTCGTGATGGCTCCATGTTAATTTCATCTGTGCAGGTGGATGGGAGGGCATTTTATTTTGTCTCTTTCCCTCAATAGCTCAAATCCCAGTTGCAGAAGGTTGGGACACACCCTCCTCAGCACAAGGATGGCCGTGGTTCTGGGGGGGGGGGCGAGCTGTTTCCTCAGTGTAATTGGGAAGTTATCACAGTAGAGCTGACCTTTCTTGGTCTACTGTGCTGTGTTAGATCCAGGAGACCACCTCCTTTCTCACCCCAGAGCTCTGTGTGCCTCCAGAATAAGCTCAGTAGGAGAACATTTCCATCTCCTTGGAAGAGAGTGATTTACATACCGAGGGAGAGTCTGAGGCTTGTGGGTGAGGGATGTGTCGTGGGACATCTAGTCCCAGGCTATGGTTCTGGGACTGGGTTCTCCTGTCTCTCCAGCGAGTGGTCCCAGGATGGGCAAGGGCAGCCTCTGTTGGGTGCAGGTCCCGGTAGACAAACTGCACATGTGGTTAGGACACAGCCTCCAGCTTTTGCTTTGTATTGGCAAGGACCATTGTGACTTGCCAAGCTGCCCTGTTTCAGGGACGCCGGAGCCTGTGCACTTGCTGGGTCTGCTCCAAGGGGGTTTAAAGTGCTTATAGGTGTAGTGGCTGGGTTAGCCTTCTGAGCTGTGTTTCTTTCAGGTGTCTGATTCAAATGTTTGGTTTGCCTCTCCAAGGCAGTTTTGACATTTGGAGATGGACAACTTGTTTTTGGAGATTTTCACATTTCTATGATGGCAAGGAATGAAAATGCCTCCTGTGGAACTCACCAGTTGGGGGTCCATAAAATGTCTCTGTTCAGAATACTTGCTGGGCTTATCAGATCTTTTATAATGTGGTGACACAAACATGAAGAAGCGAGCTCTCAGCTCAGCATTATTGTACTAGCAAGTCCTCTTTAGGACCAGGACTAAAGAAGCATCACTTTGGTAAGAAAATTCTAAGAGTAGGTTCCCTTCAAGCTTGGCATTTTGAGGGGCAGACAGACATAGAATGCTTGTGTGAGAGCCCCTTTGTCCTCCAAGTTTGCTGAAGAGGAGAGTGGACTTTCTGTTCCGTGCTGGGCACTCAGCTGCCACGTGGCTCCAAAGCCCGTTGGGTTTCTGATGCAGTGTCCTATGTGCAGTTCAAAAGATGCATTTGGAAATGGTTTGTTTGGTGAAAGGAATTTTCAGAAGAAAGATTGACCTGGTTTCCAAAGGGAAAGGACCTCATTTATAGTGCATGTCAATTCTGGATACAACAGTAAAACCCATTCAACTTGTAAGTAGATGGAGCAGCCGGTAAAATTAGCCATTGGAGGCTGATGCATTTTCTACGAGGAGCCTGGTTTTAACCCAGTTCTCAGCAGCAATTAGCATGTACAGTTTGAACCCAGCCCAGCATGGCATTTGTCCCTTGGAATGCCAGCATTTGGCTGGAACCAGACCTGGCCCACCAGTGGCAGCTCTGTTTCTCAGCAGGGGTCTACAGGAATGTGGATGAGGCCTTCACAGAGCTGCTATGGTGATTCCCTCCATGTCCAGCTCTGTCCCTCGGAGAGTGTCACTCCCATGAGGCATCTGGTGTCTCTCTGCTTTGGCTGAAAATAAGCTGAGGTTGAGCTCCTAAAACTTCCATCTGATTGATGCCCCCTACGAACTGGAACACAGACGTGGTCCTGGCCTCTGTGGAAGTTCAGCTATTGGCTGCTGTAGATGAGCGTCGGTGCCCTGGACCTGCCTTTGCTCAGTGTCTGCTCCTGGATTCCACAAGTAGCTAACCCCAAATTTTGAACAGTTAAGGTAACAGGAACTGAGCTTTTTCAAGGGAATGAAAAGAGAAATCTAGCAGAGTCAGAAACTGCAGGTGACTTCTGAAAATGTGGGGAACGTGGATATGGGCCAACCATAGGTTAAATGCATTAGGGCTCCATGTTGACTAGCCCAGAGGTGGTCTCATCCTCCTGATCTGATCATCTTTACCAATTGCACTTACACTTATATTAGAAGCCAAGAGAAGTAAAGACTTTATGTATAATTTCTCTGAATTTATACCATAAACAAAATACCCAATTCTTCATGTTTCTGAGGGGATTATTTGAGACAGGTGGGAGAGCCCTTGGGAGTTTCCAGGTCCTCATTGTCATTCCTGGAAGCTCCAGGTTTGCCATTGAAAATGATGATCTTGGCTCGGCGCCTATAGCTCAACCGGTTAAGGCGCCAGCCACATACACCTAAGGTGGCGGGTTCGAATCCCCAGCCCGGGCCCGCCAAACAACAATAATGGCTGCAACCAAAAAATAGCCAGGTGTTGTGGCGGGCGCCTGTGGTCCCAGCTACTTGGGAGGCAAAGGCAGGAGACTCGCTAGAGCCCAGGAGTTGGAGGTTGCTGTGAGCTGTAATGCCACAGGCACTCTACCCAGGGGACAGCTTGAGGCTCTGTCTCAAAAAAAAAAAAAAAATGATGATCTTGGCTCGGTGCCTGTGGCTCAAGCGGCTAAGGCGCCAGCCACATACACCTAAGGTGGTGGGTTCGAATCCCCAGCCCGGGCCCGCCAAACAACAACGATGGCTGCAACCAAAAAATGGCCAAGTGTTGTGGCGGGCGCCTGTGGTCCCAGCTACTTGGGAGGCTGAGGCAGGAGACTCGCTTGAGCCCAGGAGTTGGAGGTTGCTGTGAGCGTGATGCCATGGCACTCTACCCAGGGGGATAGCTTGAGGCTCCGTCTCAAAAAAATAAAAAAAAAAAAAATAGCCGGGCGTTGTGGCGGGCGCCTGTGGTCCCAGATACTTGGGAGGCTGAGACAGGAGACTCGCTTGAGCCCAGGAGTTGGAGGTTGCTGTGAGCGTGATGCCATGGCACTCTACCCAGGGGGACAGCTTGAGGCTCCGTCTCAAAAAAAAAAAAAAGTGTTTAATATATGCAAATAATATTTATAAACATATATTAGATATAAGGAATAAATTAGCCACATACCCAACACACAGTTTAGAAACAGAAAATGACCACTATCTTTAAATCCCGTCTGTACCCTTCATGGCATCCATCTCACAAACAACTTATCCTAATAGATTAGAAAAGCTAACTTGTTCAAAATTAAATATACCATGCGAAGAGTACTGAGACTGTTCTGTGACTCTGTTATGAGATAACCCAAAAAAATTTCCAAATAAATCTTTCTTGTCCATCTTTTGCAAACTCGATCATCGTGTATGGTTGGAATAGACCTAGAAAGGTTTCCTACACATCCAGAATTTTCTCATACATCCAATCCAGTATTCTTCCACTGGAAAAAATATTCTTGGCCAATTCTTTAATTTCCCCCAGGAAAACAAAATTTACCAGTAGTTTATTTCCAATGTACATAACTCTGCTGGAAAATTCCACTTTTGATCATAATAGGATAAATATCAACAATGAATAATTATAAAACAAAGTATATGGTTCTGCCAACCATTGGTAGATGAAGGAAAAAGTTACATAAATATAACTATACTCTGCCTCTGACTATATTTTCATAAGTACAAAGTCAACCAAAACCAGGAAAGTTTAACCTAGTATTTTTGTAAATATAAGAATTTCATAAATATGAAAAGACAGCTTTTTGGTGTTTTGACTTTGTGTTCTGTGAACAAAAAAATCATTAGACAGTAGTTTTCTGTGGCATTACAAAGAAATGATTCTTAAAAATTGTTGTGAATGACCACTAAATGGCCAAAGAATAATAATCATGATAAAGAGCTAAAAATCAAAATACACATCTGTGCCTACTGTCCATGTGAGATCACACCTCTAAAATGTTAACATCAATAAACTTCCAGAGAAAAATGAATGTTAATTTAATCGGGTGGGGGGGGGAATGTGAGATATATGAGACCTGTTATTTTTACTCTGCCATAGTCCATAAATATTTAAGTCATTGTTGATAACAAAATAATCAATACAGAGATATATTATAAAATAATTTCTTTGACCAACTCACAAAGATCATCCATCCATTCTCAAAGACCACACAGGTCAAAGGCAAGAGTTATGAGTTAACCAAGCAATCACTGGGCAAAGCAAGAATTTTAAAAGCTCCATGTGTCATTTCTTAATTGTAAACTGGGCCAGGTATGGTGGCTCACGCCTGTAATCCTAGCAGTTTGAGAGCCCAAGGTGGGAGCACAGTTTGAGGCCAGGAGTTCAAGACCAGCCTGAACAACATACCAAGACCCTGTCTCTATAAAAAACAGAAAAAGTGGCCAGGTGCAGTGTAGGTGCCTGTAGTTCCAGCTACTTGGGAGACTGAGGAGGGAGAAGGACTGCCAGAAGTTTGAGGTTGCAGCCAGCTATGATGACATCACTGGCACGCTAGCCCTCTGTCTCCAAAACATAAAAAATAAAAAAGGAACTATAAACTGTAACACAAATATTCTAATCTTGGATCTTGGATCTGCGGCTTGTCAGCCATCAATCAGCATGCCTCTTTTCTTGTGCCCCCTTTTTCCCACTGTCTGAGATGCTATAATTATCATTCATTAAGTAAATCGTTACTATGTATAAGTATTGTTATAACTGCTTCATTCCTTCAATGAATTCTTACCATGATCTTGGACGGCCAGTGTTAAATTAAACATAGGCATGAAAGAATTAAGTTTCAGGCACAAAGGAGTTAAGTAAATCCCCCAAAGTCACAAAGCTACATTTGTCTGCTCCAACAGCTACGCTCTTACCATAAGATTTCACTTCCTTCATCAAATGCCACAGACTGTACTGTTCTCTCCATAAACCAGCTTCTGTATCAGATGAAAGCTTCATCAAGATAGGAACCAGTCTCACAAATATTCTGTAGCTTTACAGGTAGTAGAAACTTAACAAATAACTACATCTGAGAAACCATACCTACATCTCCAGTCTCGTCACCACCTCTCTAAGCAGTCACTCTATTACTGCCTCTGCAGTCTCCCTCAGACATTTCCTTGCCACCGTGGGTTTGGGCCAAGCTTCTGCCCTTTTTCACAGATGAAAGGAGACCAAGATACAGACGGCAAAGTTCTACAGCTAGCTACAGTTGTGAATCTTTTCTTAGGGGGAAAAAAGGGAAAATACTACAGTCTCAAAAGAAGGGATGCTGTGCCACCCTCTCTAAATGTGACATTTCTTCTTCTTGGCCCTTGAGAGGCATAATGAGCTGCTAGAACTATAATACCTAAAAAGACCCTCCATATGCGTCAAAGGCAACAACTTTTCTAGCTCTGTTTTCTTCTGGGCCAAATTGCTTTAATATCTTTCAAAAGATCTATTTATCCCCTAACTCCACCCCACTTTACTACCCCCCATTTTGTCCCACTTCCTTGAACTTAAATAAACAAAACATTCTAGTGAAATCCATGTAAAAAAACCAGTGACTTGTTTGAGATCTCACAGGTCAGTTTCTTTATAAAGTAGTGTGATTTTCCCCTTCAGCACTGCATTGCTGGCTGATATCTGGCCTGCTATCAATCCTGAAGGCATATCACATTTCCAGTCATTTGCCCACCTGTACACCTAGCCCTTACATGTCATTCAAGTTTATAGTACCATTTTTCCAGTTTTCTGAGGTCATGAGGATGAGCACTCTATTTATCTTTGTATCCAAAATGCCTAGAAATCAACGGGGCATAGCGGCTGCCATCTGTATGCACTGCCAGCACTCTGGGAGGCTAAAGCAAGAGTATTCCTTGAAGCCAGGAGTTTGAGGCCATCCTAGCAACGCACCATAGATCTCATTCTAGAAAAAAAAAAAAAAAACAACAACAATAACAACAACAACAAAAAAAACAATGAAAAATCAGCTGGGTGTGGTGGTGGGCACCTATCATCCCAGCTACTCAGGAGGCTGAGGCAGGAGGGTCACCTGAACCCGGGCATTCAAAGTTGCAGTGAGCTATGACTGTGCCACTGCACGCCACCCTCGACAACAGAACAAGTCCCTGTCTATTTAAAAAATAAAATAAAAATCCCAGAACCCAGTAATGTGTTAGAACTCAAACACCAACTACTGTGAAATTACTAAGTTGAATGTAATTGATTTCCTTCTGAGTGTGATAGTGTTAATCCCCACATGGCTCTGTGTCCTCCCTAATGTGATCCTATCATGTGGCCTCCTCCCAACTCCTTCTTTACGCTCCTAGAACCCAAGGGTAATGATCAGCAAAATCCTCAATAGCTGCAACCTCATCTGTGAAAGTTGCTTTCAAACTTCTTGCTATATCAAAACCTAGGCGTTTCCTGAGCATCGTTTCTGTTGAAAGCCTCTGAAGAGGTAGCCTGGTTTTCTCCTTCACATCATATACTACCAATGCCTGCAGAAAGAAAGAGTGTCTTCTCTACTCCTCATTCTCTCTTCCAGAATTTTTGGCTTTCCCTGCCTCTAGCAAAACTTTAGCACTTTCACACCTTATACCATCAGCATCTACCTTACATTCACTACAAATATTCAAGTTACTCACTTCATTCCCTGAGGACTCTGGCACTTGACTCACTATCTCACTCCCCGGTACTTCTGCTATCTTAATCTAGGAGATGTGAACATCTTTACAGATACCTTGCAATCCCCAGGCCTCTGACTCCCCAAGGTCCTTACCACTAATCCCCTTGCCATCCACCCCGCTGTACTCTAGACCCATGACCGTTAACAAATGCACTACTCTCAAATCGAAGTCAAGCATCTCACCTTCCAATCACTACCTCCTAGTAATTCACCCCATCTCACCTTCCAACCCCCAAAATTCTTCACCCCCACCAAAACCTCAGATCCACCTCTTCCCAGCCTCCATCACACTATCCTCTACCCCTCATCCCCTCAGATCAAGGCCCTCCACACTGAAGAGTCCCTGAGACATCATTACAATTACTACCTTGCCTACACACTCAATCATTTGCCAGGCAAAACCTCAACCCAGTTGAATCTGGCTCTCCACTTGGCTTGGGCCTACATCCAAGACAGTAAAGGTGGCTGGAAAGAAACAAAAAAACACTATCCTGATGACTGGTTTCATGTTAAATTAACCATGTCTACGTTCAAGGAGGCCCTGAGTGCTGCCACAGTCCAGACTCACTTCTCCAGTCCATGCACGCTCCCACTATCCCAGACACCCACGGCTCAGCTCCCTCTGCCTCACACCTGCATCAGCTCCTCCACTGTCCCGACTTTCAGCTGACAGCCTTGCTTAATTTTCTGAAAAATAATAGAAGCACCAAGAAATTCTCACATTGCTACCAGAAGTACACCCAGCCTGCCTGCACCCACATATTCCAACTTCTCCACCACCGTGAAAAAACGTTTCTTGCTCCTCTCAAAGAAAGCTCCTCAGTCTGAACACTTGCTTCCATGCCTCTAGTCCAGTGGTTCTCAACCTTCCTGATGCCGCGACCCTTTAATACAGTTCCTCATGTTGTGGGGACCCCCCCAACCACAAAATTACTTTCACTGCTACTTCATAACTGTAATTTTGCTACTGTTATGAATCATAAGGTAAATAGCTGATACGCAGGATGTATTTAGGCAACCCCTGGGAAAGGTCGTTCGACCCCCAAAGGGGTCGCAACCCACAGGTTGAGAACCGCTGCTCTAGTCTGTGAAGGCCACTTCAATTGCCACCATTCTCTTAAAAATCAATATTCATTTATGTTTCATCATTCCTTTCAGTATACAAACATACCAAAATACCTCCCATGAAAAAACAGCAATGCCGCCACATCCAGAAAATAAAAGACCAATCTGCATCTGGGTGAATGCAGATCTGCACGCGGCCAAATCTAGCACTGTCATGACAGAAACATAAACTAGGAACAGAAGGGAACTTCCTCGGACTGATACAGATAACGTCACACTTAAAGGCGAAAGACAAGATGCTACCCGCTACTAAAATTAATAACAAAATAGCAAGATCCACACTTGCCACTTCTATTCAGCATTATACTGGAGGCACTACCCAGGACAATTAGGGGGAAAAAGTGAAATAAAAGTCATCCATATTGGAAAGGAAGAAGTAAAACTATCCCTTTCCAAGAACATTATCTGTATACAGAAAGTCCTAGGGGATCCATTAAAAAACTGCTAGAACTGATAAATAAGTCCAATAAGGTAGTGACATATAAGATCAATTAACAAAGTTTAGTTGTATTTCTATACACCAGTAATGAGCAATCTGAAAATAAAATAAATTGGATAATAGAGTCACAAAATGAAATTCTTAGAAATAAATGTAATTTAAAAGGCATAAACCTGGCAATCTCTGTAGCTTAGTGGGTAGGGCGCCAGCCACATACACTGAGGCTGGTGGGTTCAAACTGGGCCTGGGCCTACTAAACAACAATGACAACTGCAACAAAAAAATAGCCAGTCATTGTGGCGGGTGCCTGTAGTCCCAGCTACTCAGGAGGCTGAGGCAAGAGAATCACTTAAGCCCAAGAGTTTGAGGTTGCTATGAGCTGTGACGCCACAGCACTCTACTCAGGGCTACAGCTTGAGACTCTGTCTCAAAAAATAAATAAATAAAAAATAAAATAAAGAGCATAAATCTTGGCTCAGTGCCTATAGCTCAGCAGCTAGGGCAGCAGCCACATACACAGGGGCTGGCAGGTTCGAACTCCGCTCGGGCCTGCCAAACAACACCTACAACAAGAAAATAGCCCAGTGTTGTGGCAGGCAACTGTAGTCCCAGCTACTTGGGAGGCTGAGGCAAAAGAATCACTTAAGCCCAAGAGTTTGAAGTTGCTGTGAGCTGTGATGCCACAGAGGGTGACATAGTGAGACTCTGTCTCAAAAAAATAAAGCATAAACCTTATTTTACAAAATGCTGCTGAAAAAAATTCGAAGCTCTATATAAACGGAAAGGTATTACATGTTTATGGACCAGAAAATTTAATACTACCCAAATTGATTCTATAGGTTCCCTATTAAAATCCCAATTGTTTCTTTGAAGAAATTGACAAACTGATCCTAAAATTTGTATGAAAATTCAAAGGACCTTAAATAGCCAAAATAATCTTGAAAAAGAAGAGTAGTATTAGAGGACTCATATGTTCCAATTTCAGAACTTAATGTAAAACAACAGTAATTAAGACAGTGTCACAGACACAACAATGGAATACAATTGAGAGTCCAGAATCAAACCCATGCATCTGTGGTCAATTGATTTGTCACAAGTGTACTAATACCATTCAATGGGAGAACAAGTAGTACTTTCAACAAATAGTGCTAGGACAACTTGATAGCCACATACAAAAGAATGAAGTCAGACCCCTATCTCATACCATATATAAAAGTTAACTAACATAAATCAAAGACCTAACTGTAAATGGTAATACCATAAAACTCTTAGAAAAAACACAGGGATAAATCTTTATGACCTTAGATTTGGAAATGGTTTCTGAAATATAACAATAAAAGTACAAGCAAACAAAGGAAAAATAGATAAATAAGACTTTATCTAAATTAAAATATTTTGTGGGTCAGGCATGGTGGCTCACGCCTATAATCCTAGCACTCTAGGAGGCCGAGGTGGGTGAATTGCTTGAGCTCACAAGTTCAAAACCAGCCTGAGCAAAAAGCGAAACCCAGTCTCTACTAAAAATAGAAAAACTGAGGCAAGATGATTGCTTGAGCCCAGGAGTTGGAGGTTGCTTTGAGCTCTGATATCATGGCACCCTACCCAGAGCAACAGCTTGAGACTCTACCTCAAAAAATAAATAAATAAATAAATAAATATAAAATGAAATATTTTATGCTTCAAAGGACACCACCAAGAAAGTGGAAAGACAGCCCACAGAATGGGGGAAATATGTGCAAATCACATATCTGTTTAAAAATTTGCGTGTAGCATATATAAATAATTCTTACAACTCAAAGATAAAAAAATCTAATTTTAAAACAGGCAAAGGAAAGCATTTTTAACTAAAAAAAAAAAATTCCTAAATGGGAAAAGACTCTAAATAGACAATTCACCAGAGAGGATATACAAACGGCCAATGAGAACAGGAAAAGGTGCTCAACGTCATTAGCCATCAGGGACATGAGACAAACCCAAGCCACAGTGAGACACAACTTTATACCAAATACTATGGCCACAATCAAAAAGACAGCCGCAACTGTTGACAAGGATGTAAAAATACCGGACCTCTCACACACTGCTGATGGGAATGTAAACTGGTAGGGTCACTTTGGAAAACAGTCTGGCAGTTCTTCCAATGGTTAAACACAGAATGACCGTTGGATCCAGCAATTCCACGCACAGGTGTGTACTTAAGAGCAGTGAAAATTTATGTATGGCCACAAAACACTGGCACACAAATGTTCATAGCCGCATTATTCATAAAGGGAAAAAACAGAAACAACCCCAAACTTTGTCAACTGATAAAGAGACAAACTGGGATATAAAAGAAAATCATCAGGCTAAGTGATAAAAGCCAATCGTAAAACCACATATGATGTGATTCCATTTATATGATACGTCCAGAATAGGCAAGAATAGGCAAGACTGTCGTGAAAGAAAGCAGGTGAGAGGCTGCCTCAGGGGCATGAGGGTACTGGAGA
The DNA here is from genome assembly GCA_963575145.1 of Galago senegalensis. Classification (NCBI taxonomy): domain Eukaryota; kingdom Metazoa; phylum Chordata; class Mammalia; order Primates; family Galagidae; genus Galago; species Galago senegalensis. The sequence goes on from CAUYTI010017011.1 coordinate 35,589, forward strand.
GGACTCTTAAAGAGTACTGGTAGGAGATAGGGGTCTAACTTCATTCTTTACATGTGGGGACAAAAATGTTCTAAAATTGGGGAGCGGGGAAAGAGGAGCTGTGTGAATACACACCTATCAGGTACAGTGCGCGCTATCTGGGTGAGGGGCACACTTACAACTTTCACTCAATCTGAACAAAAACAAAGTATGCAAACAAAACATGTGTATCCCCTAAAATTCTGGACAAAAAAACTTTAAATGTTTAAAATGGTGGCAATGGTTGTATAACTCTGTGAGCATAACTAAAAAACACAGAAGTCTGAATTTAAACAGATGAATTACATGGCATGTGAATTACATTTCAATGAGGCTGTTGCCCCAAAAAGAATAATTAAAAAATCACTTTACTTGATGCCACATTCCATGTTAGCTACCACTCCATTTTCTCTACTCCCCTTTCCTGAAAATCCCTGGGAAGAATTATCAGAGAAGAGAGTTTAATCAGACTGTCTGGCTCAACTTTTATGCAACAGTTGCCATGGACCCCCATATTGAAAATCACCTAACTTTAGCCTGCTCAGAGAAGCAGTGTGTAGGTGGAATCTAAGTGGGTGGGGACTGGATTAAGAAGCACACACCACAGGGCAGGATCCAAGATCCAGCCAGATGGAGCCCTGGTACCACCTCATGGCATGGTCCAGTCAAAGCAAATGTCCTGCCATCAACCCACTGCAAGATCCCATCAGCTCGCACCTCATTACCCTAGGCTTATAAAACCTGACCAAGCCCCCAGCTCCAGGAGAAGGATTTGAGTACTTACTCTTATCTCCTCGCCAGTGACTTGCAGTAAAACTTTTATTTTCTCTAAGGCTGGTGCCACAGTATTGGCTTTCATGTGCACTGGGTAGCGAGCCCACTGACTGCTTAGTAACATTACAACTGGGAAAGAAGAAAGGGAGGATATTCCCAGTTGTGTTACATTAAAATCGAAGGCATCAGTGTCAACTCATGTGTGTGTGTGTATGTGTGTGTGTGTGTCCCCAGATCATACTTTCCTAGCTCTGCCCACTGAGAGGCCTACAGGCAAAGCAAACTGAGTACGACTTCCACGGTAGTAAGGAATGTGTGTGTGTGTGTGTGTGTGTGTGTGTCCCCAGATCAGACTTTCCTAGCTCTGCCCACTGAGAGGCCTACAGGCAGAGCAAACTGAGTACGACCTCCACGGTAGTAAGGAATGACAAGAGACACATGGCGATGCCAAAAGTCAGTGCAATAAAACTTACACTTTATAAAAAGTTTTACCCTCTTCAAAGCATTTACCATAGAAGGTTTAAATGTTTTAAACTGTTCCTTTTGGGGGGGCGGAGGACAGAGTCTCACTTTGATGCCCTTGGTAGACCGCCCTGGCATCACAGCTCACAGCAACCTCAAAATCTTGGGCTCAAGCGATTCTCTTGCCTCAGGCTCCCGAGTAGCTAGGACTATAGGCGTCTGCCACATGCCTGCCTATTTTTAGAGAAGGGGGTCTCACTCTTGCTCAGGCTGGTTTTGAACTCTTCAGCTCAAGCAATTCACCTGTCTCAACTTCCCAGAGTGCTACAATAAGAGGCGTGAGGATTGCACCCTGCCCCTTATGAAAAATCTTAAATGTAGGCTCAGTGCCCGTAGCACAGTGGTTAAGATGCCAGCCACATGCACCAAGGCAGGTGGGTTCAAACCCAGCCCAGGCCAGCTAAACAACAATGACAATTGCAACTGCAGGGCATTGTGGTGGGCACCTATTGTTCCAGCTACTTGGGAGGCTGAGGCAAGAGAATGGCTTAAACCCAAGAGTTTGAGATTGCTGTGAGCTGTGACAGCACAGCACTCTCCAAGGGTGACATAGTGACACTCTATCTCAAAAAAGAAAAGAAATCTTAAACGTAACATACATTAAGCCACTTAGGGTAGATATTAATATTATATTTCAAAATAGCCAAAGCCAGTAGAAGTCAACTCTGATGGAAAATGTAAATAATCAACCTACATAATACCATATTAGTCAAAACATATTTTGCAGAAAATATATTATAATCCCAAGTATTATTCTGAAGCTGTGTTATTTTCTAATAAGCTTTTTATATTTAAAATGTACAACAGGCATTTCAAATACTTACTTCCAGTCTAACTGACAGATCCCAGAGACATATCTGTCCATCGTGGCATCCTGTTACAATTGTGGCCCCGTCATCTGTTAAAAGTACTGCTGAGATACAATGTGTTGGTGCTTTGCGACCCCAAAGAACGATGGGTAGAACGAGGCTGTTTCCTGCCATTGTGTTTTCAAACCTGAAAATGAAATAAAAATTAAATCAGATATCACAGTGTTTTGCCCTAAAACATGTTAATACATTCTTGTACCTATGAGGCTCACTTGTACAATGGGGAAATAAGCATATATTCTTGGCAGTAAATTTTAGCCACTTAAATATGTATTATTCCTCCCCCAAAATGACTAATTTATCATAACTACTCTCAGATTCAGGTGTTTATAAAATACACATAAGACACAGGTCTCTACCCGAGCCATTCACAATCTTTGAAATTTACCAATGAAAGGCCAATGACTTAAGGACCTCATTTATTTAGCACTTCACAGTTTATGAAGCACTTTTATGTACACTACTTCACTTTGATTTTCAAAATAGTCTTTTGAGATTGGCAGAGTAGAAATGGAGGTATAGGCCAGGCACAGTGGCTCACACCTGTAATCCGAGCACTCTGGGAAGCCAAGGTGGGTGGATGGCCTGAGCTCAGCAGTTTAAGGCCTGAGCAAGAGCGAGACCTCATCTCTGCCAAAAATAGAAAAATTGGCTGGGTGTTGTGGTGAGCACGTGTAGCCCCAGCTACTAGGGAGACCAAGGCAAGAGTACTGCTTGAACCTATAGAGGTTGAGGTTGCTGTGAGCTGTGACACCATGGTACTCTACCCAAGGAGATATAGTGAGATGGTGTCTCGAAAAGAAAAGGAACTGAGCTATAAAGATATAAGGATTACTTGCCCTGGGACACAGAACTAGCAAGTCATAAATCCCAATGCAAATTCTGACCTTCTGTTCCCAAGTCACCTGCCTCCATCAAAAAACAGACAAGTCAATCATAAAAATTATTCTCAAAAAGTCCTTTACAACAGACTGTACACTACCATTGGACAATCATTATGAAGAACTTCCTAAGTCTTGGAAATTCTAGATATCATGTGTGTATATAAATACAAATATATATAATCTCAATATATGCCTCACAATGACTAGTGAGGTCTCCAAACCGCATTAGGCCTCCAAACCAGTAATGAATACCAATGCTCAAGAAAATCTCAGTACCGCTTCATTTACACTGTGCTAGACATTAAAAAGAGTTATGTTCAGTGAGAAAGTCATTCAACCACATTTACTCCAACCTACTGTACCTAAAGGTCATGGATATCTTTTGTTGTAATAGCTAAAACTTGAAGAAAAAAAGAACTCCTTTTAAACTTGTTTCTCCATAATAAAAACGTAGCCTCTGGCGAAAGGATTTCAATTGGAGACGATAATCACTTAATCAGCGTATACTGGGGTGTACCTCTTACAGGAGAGCACGGAATTATTCCTTCACGTAACAAAATTAAAATCTAGTTGGTGAAACAATATTTGAATGTAATAAACTATGTGGCTAAAGAACTAAAAATAGGAATGTAGGGACATGAGAGAGAAAGAAAGGCTGGAACAGTCACAGCAGGCTCCACAGAGAGCTAATAGATCTTATCAGCCACCAGGGGTCACCGACAGCCTAACAGACGGCCACTCAAAAGACCTGATCACTAAAGAGAAAATGAGGCATGTAAAAACCACAAGTGACACTGGAATGCTCCCTGACAACAATCTAGATTACATTTTTTTTAATTAGAAAGCATTGGGTGGTGCCTGTGCCTCAAGGAGTAGGGCGCTGGCCCCATATACCAGGGGTGGCAGGTTCAAGCCGCCCTGGCCAAAACTGCAAAAAAAAAAAAAGAAAGCATTGGTTTTATCAGTTTGTTTCCACCAAAACCTCATTTTTTTTTTTTTTGCTAACATTAAAAGGTATACATTTAAAGAAAAAATTCAAAGTCCACTTCCTATTAACAAACCCTAGTTCTCATCTACCATGATGCTCACAATATTTCCCTATTTCTATTTGATATCAGAAAATAAAACTAAGCAATAAGCGAGTTTCAATAAATTTGGAACAGCTTCTTTCTGGCTGAATGACTTATCCAACAATGACTTTTTCAAAAAGAGAATCTGGAAGGAGTTCATTTTTCCATGGTGACAACACTCAATTTTAAATTATATCACCAAAGAAGATTTCTCTCAAGTAAGTAAGTGGGAAGCGTTGCATACAACAGGGTAGGATCTGGAAGGAACACCCACACTGCCTGGCCTAAAGAGATTACAAATAGAAAGAGTTCAGAGCTACAGACAGCATATGGCAGAAACTGGCCTGAAACATTTTTTGGTAATACCTTCAAAACCTCGTAAAAATGAAACTTTAGAAAAGCCACTAGAGCACTAATAAAATAATGTAAAATATAAAGTCACACTGCTTATGATAATTGAATAGTGTATCACAACATACTATTCATATCATGAGATACTATTCTGAGAAGGACCATCCCTGAATTGGCAGCCACATAAACCTAGTACTAAGCAAACTTTTTAGGCAAAAAGTGGGCACAGTAGCCAGGACCTCACCATTTAATTAGGTGTATCACAGGAATCTAAGTTTGAATTTCTTTCAACTGAACAGCCAAGACGCGCTGAACAGGCACCACAGGGGGGTTGTTTAAGGAGGAAAAAAGGAGAGATGTAAATATAGCGTGCGTGCAGCTTCTCAACCATCCGCATTCAACGGGTCTAGTTTATGACCCATTCTTAATGTTTCCAACATTATCACCTATTATATTATATGAAGAAAATTAAATATAACCTACAAAAGCTTCATATTAAATGGAAATGAAACAAGTCACAGAACAGGCTTCATTACATTAAAAAAAATTTTCCTATTTTCATAAAAAAGACCAAAGCAAAAAGTGATTGTATAAATGATTAGAAAAATTGATATGGTATTGACTGTAATGGAAACTCGGGAACAGATTGTTACCAACTCTACAACTAATAGCTCATCTGAAGGTAGTGAGTTATCTCATGGCTGTTCACAGTCCCGTACAGACAGCTTAAACTCCTTGTTCTACTCTTTTGCCTGTTCTTACTACTACATTTGACTGGCCTTAAAAATAAATAATAATAGATTTTGCAATGAATACATTCAAGGGAAATGTTCTCTTTCAAACTCTCAAATGTTTACCTGTTTTGGACCAGGCATGGTGGCTCACATCTGTAATCCGAGCACTCTGGGAGGCTGAGGCAGGTAGATTGCTTGAGCTCAGAAGTTCAAGACCAGTCTGAGCAACAGCCAGACCTCATCTCTGCTAAAAACAGAAAAAGTAGCCAGGTTTTCTGGGATGCCTGTAGTCCCAGCTATTTGGGAGGCTGAGGCAAGAGGACTCCTTGAACCCAAGAGTTTGAGGTTAGTGTGAGCTATGACGCCACAGCACTCTACCCAGGGCAAAAGAGTGGGACTCTGTCTCCAGAAAAAAAAAGTTATCATGTTTTTATAAATAGATATGTTCTATGACTAGATGCTTCTAAAAAGAGAAAGATACTTCATCTATGTTTATATGAAAAGCTGGCTTTAAATTATATTTAGAAATTGGGGCTCGGCGCCTATAGCTCAACTGGCTAAGGCACCAGCCACATACACCTAAGGTGGCGGGTTCGAATCCCCAGCCCGGACCCGCCAAACAACAATGATGGCTGCAACCAAAAAATAGCCGGGCGTTGTGGCGGGCGCCTGT